>CABHPR010157204.1:0-16095 GCA_902168415.1 Peromyscus melanophrys | reverse complement strand
GTGTGTGTGTGTGTGTGTGTGTGTGTGTGTGTGTGTGTGTGTGTGTGTGCATGTGCTGGGGAATTTGTGGTTTCATAATAGTCTTTAGGATAATGAAATACGTTAGTCTTATTCTAGTTGAAATCTGTTGCCTGTTACTATTTTGTAACTGCAGAAATAACCACTCTCATAATGCTTTTCAGGTTCCAGAAAACCCATGTTCACTCTGGAAAATATTTCTAATGTGTCTGTTGGCTTGTCTAGTTGCCACAGCCATTACAGCTCTGGCCTTTTATTTTGGCCCCTTTGGCAACCGCAACAATACCACCATCGTCATTCACACAGATGGAGGGTCCCGTCAGGATCCCTGTACCTCTGCTTCTACACCGTCTCTGACCTCAACACCTCCACCTGGACCTGAGACCACTCCATCTTCTACTGAAAGTACTCCAGGCTCACCTACCAGCCCACCCACACCTACTACAGTGATGACTAATACCACCATAGAACATGAAGTTGACATTGAATATGATGTGACAGTGTGAAATCTCAGCCCTCAAGCCAGATCAATTTCCTCACTGAAAGGGGGCATATTCAAGATTCTGAACCCTGCCATGACATCTCAAAGCACATGGCTTCATTAGATCCAGTTCTCTACTAATCTATGCTGCTTTCCATGTGGTGATAGTCTTGTACTGATTGTATAATACCTGAGATAGATAGGGCATCGTAATTACTACCATCTTCTAGAAGTTCTCTCATTCTGAGACTTTTACCATGTCAGGAAACAATGAAGAAGGACTAAGACTAGGAAATTTGAGTAAGAGTTGGCTAGATGGTCACTGCCTTCCTCTCTTGCATGATATAGAACTGTTGTTCTATAGAAGAGAACATTTTTTTTTCCTGAATTTGCATCACTCCTTGGCATGCTGGCCATGCAAGGAAAAAGCCAGCTAAGGTAATCATATTAGTGCTTATATATTCTTACTATGCAATTTCTCTCCTTGAGACAGTTAGGGTTGGCAAAGGAGTATCGTGGAGGGGACAGGGGATCTAGGTCTACCTAGTGGCCCTGGATATCCAGGGACGGTAACATCAAGTAGAGGACATGTATTGTTAGGGATTGTGAAAGATAGAGGTGCTGTTTGTCTGACCTGTAGCATTGAGTCTTAGGAGTTTTGTTGGTGTTCTCTGCCTGACTTTTTGTTGTCCTTGCTTCCCTATTTGCAAGTTTCAATAAACCTTAA
Source organism: Peromyscus melanophrys (assembly GCA_902168415.1). Taxonomy (NCBI): domain Eukaryota; kingdom Metazoa; phylum Chordata; class Mammalia; order Rodentia; family Cricetidae; genus Peromyscus; species Peromyscus melanophrys. Next base: position 14,869 of record CABHPR010157204.1, on the reverse strand, counting down.
CTCTTGCATGCCATCTCTGAATGTTGTCTTTGACGTCTCAGCAACCTAGCCCACTGTCTTAGCATATCTTGGCTGTGAATGATGCACTCACTATGTTAAGTGATTGGAAAAACAAAACTTCAGTAGACTCCAAGTGACTCACGTAGGCTAATACAAAGAATGTTTCATTGTCTCTTTTGTACTATCAACCTTTTTGGCATTATTTTTATTAATGTTTTTGAGAATTTAATTCAATGTATTTTGAACAGATTCTTCATCTCCAAACTCTTCCATCTTCCATCTTTCCATCTTCCCATCCCTTCTGAACCAACTTTCAGGTTATTTCTTTTTTATTTTTTTTTCTTCTTTCCTCATTGAGCCTGGCTTGTGCTAGTCTTGGGATTGGGGCTTGCCCTGGAATAGGGTTATTCTACCAGGGTTACATCATTAAAGAAAGTTGATTCTCCATCTCCCAGAAGCTGTCAAATGCCAGTAGCTCCTCAACTGGTGATGGTACTTCCTATCTGCCTCCCCCTGCTTATGCTGAACTTTATGAACTCATAAAGGTCGTTTGCATGCTGTCACCTTAGTTACTGTGGGACTGCTCTATTGTGTATTGGAAACAGTGTTTTTTTGAAGTTACCAATCATGTCTGGCTCTTAGAAGCTTTATGCCTGCTCTTGAACAAAGATCCCTGAGCCTTGGACAGATGGGTGTGAGATGAATGTTCCATTTAGGGTTGAGAACACTTCACAGTCTTTGACCAGTTGAGGGGGTAGATCTGTATTAATTGACATGTATTGCAAGAAGACACTTGGATGAAAGTTAAGAGATGCACTAATCTATGGGTATAAAGATAAGAATTTAGGGGACAGTTAATTACTGTGGCAATTTAGTAGAATAATATTATTAGCCCCACCCCACCCCCCAAACCTATGACCTAGGAAGCCATGAGTTTGGGCCCAGTTAATGGCACTGAGTACAATTACTATCTTTTTTTTTTTCACAATTACTATCTTACAGAGCAGCACTTAGATTTAATCAGAAAATAGTTGGTTACTCCCATAACATTTATGCTAATCCTGCACAGGTGGGCATAGCTTGACAAGCCAGTTGCTCTTGCTTGCAGGGTTGACAAGTGAGATAGAGGCATATTTTTTCTTCCCCAAAAGCATGCATAGCATCTTATAGAACCATGAACACTATCCAGCAGAGATATGCTGCAATGAGAACTCCAATAGGAAAAGAGGCTGCTGCATGGACCCTGCTCAATGTAGGTTCCTGCCTGCTAGTTCTCTAGCCACTGTCTACCATCTAGCCACTGGAATTCCTTCCTAGTCCCTCGTATTTGACTTATTTTTTGTAGCATTCCCATGCCACTAGTGAGAGGAACAGCTCAGCTGTTCATTAAAGTGACTTTTAAAAATTAATAAATACCCATTGATCTGTACAGAAAGGATCTTCATATTGGGGAATTCAGAAAAACTAACAATCAATGAGAAATAAACAATGAACATTTCAGTTAAAGATTGGATGTAGAACAAAGGTGAATAAATATCTGTATTAGAACAGAAAATGAGACTACAAGGGATAAAATAAAATTAAAAGCAAAGGCACACTGAGCAAGACTTCAGATGGAGATAAGGGATATATTTACATGCACTTACACCACACTTTCTAGTGAGCACTCTTGATATCATCCTCAAGCTTCATATGTTGCTTGATCTCTACAGCTATTTTAAGCATCTACCTAGAAAAATTTGAACCATTAAGTTGCTCTGTGCTTCCACATTGTTTATCATTTGTTCAATGGTACCCATGTTCTGAGTGATTAATACTTGAAGCATAAGAAAAGAATTCACATGGTAAAGAAAGCTGCCTGCCTACCCTCTGACTGCTAACCCTACAAACCAGACTGAACTGATAAGGAATGCTGTTAGCCAAAGACGCAGATTACAAATAAAAAATGGGTATGTTCCATATAATTCTAGGTTTGTTTGCTGAAATGATAGGCCAGTTAAAGATAGGCTTTAATTCTTTTGCTTTAGGCTTTAATGATTTAATAAACTATTAACTAGTCCACAGAGTTGTGGGAATTATCTTTATGTGTTAAAGTATCTAACCTGACAACATTTTTAACTGTAGACTTTAGAATCTTGTAGAGAAAGAGGTTTGCAAAAGTAGTTGATATGCTATCAATCCTTCAATTTTGTTAACTATAGGCTACTTTTATTACTTCTCAGGGTAAACATAAAAGCCAAGTCCCTGAAGAATTATTATATGTATTACATAATTACTTTCTGGTATAATATAAGAATAAAGAGACATGTATGAATTAAAAACTCTTAACTCGTACTCTATGTAAGAGTTAAAAAATGTAAGGGAATAATTATACATGCCATTTTCTTCAGAATAGTTTTAAGAATTTATTTCTATTGTACATTGATATAGGAAACGTTAATTTTGCTAGATTGGAGTGTACTTCTATGTATAGTTTAAAATTTTCTTTGTGATATGATAAAGATACCTTTAGGTTTTAAATGCATTGCCAATAAAAGATAATACAAAATGTTCTGTATTCTCCAAGGCACTTTGAGTAATATGAAGCTGTGATGAGACTTCTATCATGTGCTTAATATTGGTTCAGGTTGCCGCAATATGGAAGCTTGCCTTCTTAGGGTAGAAGTAACATCATGGCTGGAAAACTAACTTTCTGGGTTAAATATTGTCGTGGAGGGGGATCCTGATTCAGATTATCTGAAATGATCAGGTTTCTGTGCTTAATAAAAAAGGAGATTGGAATGGATTCTTGATTTTTTTCTTTTGCTTTAGGCTTTAATGATTTAATAAACTATTAACTAGTCCACAGAGTTGTGGGAATTATCTTTATGTGTTAAAGTATCTAACCTGACAACATTTTTAAAATGTTAGACAATACTGGATGAGGTGTGCACATTTAGTAGGCAAGTAATTTAGCGTATCTAAAAACTTATCTAAAGCTTGGCTGGTGTCAATGAGTAACTCAACACATACTATAGCCATCATACTTTCTGGTATTTATCACTTCAACACTTACCCACTGATCTCTAGTGGCAGCAATGCATTTAAAATTATTTACACAAATGTTCACTATTTAAACAGCTGACAACTTTTTACAATTTTCTGTTTATGTCCATTTTGTGTGCATTTTCTTCTACATATTACTTTTGTGCAAATCAGACAAGATGAATTTTCAATGTCTGTGAAAGACTTCAAAGCATAAAACAAACTAAATAAATACCTTAAATAAAAAATGGTATAACAACAGAGAGAAGAAGCTAAAATCATTCTGGAAACTGTGTCATGTCTTTTCTGTGAACATATATCTACTCTGAAGTTTAGTTTGATTTGTCAGACCATTATGTGCACAGGTTCTGTGATATCAGGTGTATTTGTGGCTAGATTTGTGTCTGACATAGATGGAGTCATCACTTCTCTTATAAATGGAACAAGAAACTACAAATTATTGCTTCCAAATTCCTGACTCAAAGACACTTCTGTCAGTCTGTAATGTAAAGTTTATCATAATTGAAAATTGATCCTGAATAAAGGAAGTTACCTACTCCATAGAGCAAATCCTCCCCAAATTTGCATACCATTCTATTATTTTCTGTTTCTAGAAATTAGTCAAATGACCATGTTTGGTTGCCATAAAAGGGCTAAAAGCATGTATGGATGTCTCTGTCTAAGAATATGGGTTGTATTTATGTAGAAAACAAGGACAATGAATATTGGGGACAACCAAGAGTCTGACAGTAATTAAATTAGGACAGTAAGAAGAATATGCAAGCATTTTTCTCTGTCTCTAATCTCTTTATGATCCCCAGGTTTTATTTATAATTCTTGAATAAACGTCTGACAGTTACAAAATTATGAGGATGTCTAATAATCATGAGTCATTTACAATGATAGGATGAGCTGACTTTAGGTGGCAACCTCACTGGCTGAGGATTCATGTCTCCAGGAAGCTCACCTTCACTGGTGACCAACAACAGTCCCTCCCTGAAGGAGTGGCTCATGCCTTCCAAACTTTGTACAACCCCAAGGAGCCCAGCCCTGTGCTGGCAAGAAGAACAAAGCATATGTGTTTTACAGATGTGTATACACTGACAATATCACAGAGACATCACGCAGCTTGAAGAGCTTTATGAATCGTCCAATCCAAGCTCTCCACCTGGAAAGGGACTACAGCTGGAACAGTCTTTGGAAGGCTGTGGGGCATGCAGGCATAGCGCGAAGCACTTAATCCTTTTACCTTGTGGATGTCATTGGTGCATTGGTGCCTAAAGCTGAGATTATAACTAAAACTGTGGGGCTCTGCTCCAGCATGAACCAATTTCTGATTAACATTTGATTGTTTCCTTATATTTATGGATGTGTTCAAGTCACTTTTTATTGGTTCTATTTATTTGATGCGTTATATTTCCAAATGGAAGAAGTAAAATGAGGTTCTCTAGTAACATTTTTCTCTTGGTATTTTTTCCATTATATCTTTAATTTTACCTTTCACTGCCACTGAGATTTGGTTTTTCTTCTTTCTAGGTCTCACTGAAGACTAGTATAGGAGTTAAGATGTTCAAACTTGACAACTAAGCAGCCACTATTTGAATTATAGCATTCTCAGTTACTATGTGATCTTGGGAATTGTAGATCACCCTTCTACACCTCTATTTCTCACCTAGAAAGAGAGGATAAAACACTATATATTTTGTAGGGCTACTGTGCATGTAAGTGAATTAATACATGTAAAGTGCATGGAACAGTAGCCCTGGCACATGACAGCCATTAAGTAGATGTTAACCAGTGCTGTCAATCAATCTGAGATAATGGTGAAATCCTTAAATTAAGAATGGGTTTTCCATTGTCACCTGGTCCAGTTGTTACCATTTCTCCTCTTTCAATTAGAAGTTGATAAATAATGAGAAAATTCAACTGATAATGCTATCCAATTAAAAAAAACTGTCATGAGAGAATTGAAATGTAGGGAAGCTTTATTCATGAATTGCTCAAGGCTCCACACAGGTTAGAACCTGGTGGAATAAAAAGTAACATGTTTTCAGAAAAATCTGGAAATGATTTGAGGTGACGTTTGGATGGGAGATTAAAAGACTTACCTCCGTTCATGCAAGAATGACACAGAATATGCTGATCAATGGCTAAACCACAGCAAGATAATTACACTGTTTTTTCTCCTAAAACAACAAATAGTTTTTAAAAATTAATAACATTTTTTACTATGAGGACCTCCATAATTCAGAGAATCAAGATGTTAAAACATCACTGAGGTCTGTTCTTGTGTTGTAATTCTGTAGCACTTGGGATTCTCACAGAATGTTCTCCCAAGGACATCTTAATAACCTATGTGTGGTTAACCTCATGGCTTTCAACAACAGACTACAGTATACTGATCTGCAGCCTGGACAAGGGCGAGGAGATGGGCTCAAATGCTTCATCATGTCTTTCTTCTCCCCAACCAGTATGTTTTTTGTTTTGTTTTTCAATTTTTTTAAAAAAACCGAAAATAGATTGTTTTCATATAACATATTCTGACCACAGTTTCTTTTTCCCCAGCTCCCTATCTACCTAACGACCCAAATCAACACCCCACCAGAGTGTTCTTGTGCCAAGATTTCTTTTGAGAAATGGGAGCATCTCACAAAAGGAATAGCTCGCCTCCACTTCCTCACAGGACATCACAAACTGTGGTTCTCAATACTGGGCATGAAAGACTAAAAGAGATGTGGAGTCTTTCTTTTCTATTTCCCAGTTGCATGTCCCTCAGCAGGGGATCTCTTAACCTCCCTAGTCATCAGCATCTTTATGTATAAACTTAGGCACTGAATTTGTTTCTAAAGTTGTTCTGAAGGTAATCCAATGTCACAGGCATGGGGGCAGTCTGCAGTTGTGAGGGCCATCCCAAGGAAAGCTGGGATTATTAGTATTTACTTTCTTTTATGAGTTGGAAGAACCACTAGGAATTGGTGCTAGTATATTTTTACTATTGAAGAGTGATGCTTCATCCACTCTGATTAGAAACATGGGTTCTGGGGACAAAAAAAATAGACTATCAAAACAAGTTCTATGCATTAATTTGGACCTCCTCAAGGTCCAATGTGGGTTGCCCAGTAGTTAAAGGGGAATAATAGTAGCATATTGCTTACATAGTTGTAAGGACTACATGTATAAGGAGTTATAATACAGTTATGTAGATTATATAGTTTAATAGTTTTGTGTAGAATAACGATTCCATCCACTATGGGCTTTACCATTTGTCAGGCATTGTTAAATCAGTTTTCATTTGAAGTACCTGGATTGCTGATAGTTTGTCTCAGGGTTCCTCTGAGACAAAATGTGGTGCTTCTTTCGTTGATACCTTCTTCGAGAATCACTTTTCTGCTTTGATTCTCCCTGCTTGGGGAGCAGGTGTTTTCCAGGGACAACAGCTATTTCTCTGCCCTAGGCTCACCTCCCGATAACCTACATCAAGGTGGTCTCTCCTGAGCGCCCATTAAGCCTGGCTTGAAGACAAACCAGTGTATTTGCGTTTCAGAGTGCCCTTCAGTGTCTTAGCCCAAAACAGTCCTCCAGGCAGGGGAAAGCTTAGGGATGTGATTTCTAGTAGAGTATTACGTTGACCCTGTTTTGTTATTTAACCTGCTTCTCCTTATGTCACTGTTTATCCTGGCTCTTTTATGAGAGGATGATTTTTTAAAATGTCTTTTCCCCCTTAAATTTAATTGTGACTCAGACCCTTCCTGGCTACCTCTCACTGCCCGCACCCCATATTGATCTCATTTTCCCATGACTCCTAACTAGGTCAGTCTTCCTTTGTGGAAGGTGAAGGAGTGTCTTTTGACTCCTAGCTTGTCATCTATAGGCAAGCTATTAATCCCTACATTATGTATCAGAGTGAGTAAAAATTCTAAAGAATAGTCTTCTAAGCCACTGTGAATTACAGGAGATTAGCAGTCTCAAAAACAACGATGGAATATGAGGAATACAAATCATCACTGATGGAAAAGCTGCAAGACTCTGCTTTGCAGAACGGGATAGTCACCGGCATTAGGTGCTGCTGAAACTCCCAAGAAGTTTCCAAGGCAGTAAGAATTCAGAGGAATAAGGAGGACAATTGGATTGGGAGACCTTACTTCCTACATGGTTCTGGATGGCAAGGATTTGGCAATAGACGGTGATGATTGGGACACAGCCACACCTAGCCTATAGATGTATAAGAATAGCTCTAGTAGACATATGGGAGCCCGTTTTCAGGTTCCTCGTGGCTTTATCCAGCAGGTCCACATAGAGGATGATTAGGACCACCGGCCTGAGTGCAGGTGTCTGAAATGGTCTGCACTTGGCTGTGCTGGGGGGGGGGGGAGGTCTTTTGCTCCACCCCTTTAGCGTCTCTATAAATACCCTGGGGCAGAGACAGTCAGGGCCCGTTGGAAAAGGTTCCAGGCCCTCTTGAGGCTATTCTTTATTTTCTATCTGTTTATCTCCGCAATATTCTCCACAATAAATCCTTCTATCTAGTATTTCCTGCTGTTCACACTCAAGAAAACTCTGGGGAGCTGTGGGGTTGGTGGGTAAATGCCCCACATAGACACCAGTCTTAAGGATAATAATGCCTTGCTCTGCCACTCTGCACCATTTGCAAGAAGGCTCATCTGCTACAGAGTAGGGTGTGAAGTACTAGGCAAGTTCCATGAAAACTACTGAGCTATGGTGAGGTACCAACCATTCCCCAGGGACTGTTTCTTCATATATTATTATCTAAAATATACACACTTATGTGACACCATGTGATATTCCCATACATATGTATAATATATAACAGATGAGTGGGGTAGTTAGTATTTCTATGTCCTCAAAAATTTTTTTCTTGTTGATTTTTTTTCAAGACCAAGTCTCATTCTGTAGCCTGGGCTGGCTTCAGATTCACTGTAGAGCCCATATTGGCCTTGAACTCATAGCAACCCTCTTATGTTTGCTAAGATTACATTTATGATTCATCACACCGAATCCCAAACATTTTTTTAAGTTTTAAAATTATGTTTGAAACAGCATCAACCTCTGTAGTCCAGGGATGGCCTTGAACTCACTGTCCTCTTTTCTCAACCTTCTAAGTGCTGAGATTACAGGGATAGTCTATCACAGCTGTAGTCACATTTTAATTAACATTTAATAAGTGTAAATGTGTATGAGGTATATACCTGTATACAATGTGCACTGATCAAATCAAGGCGATTTAAATGCCCATCTCTTTGTCATTACTTTTTTTTTTTTTTTAACAAACATGGCATGTTCTCATGAGGATGCTATAAAAATAATTGGTTTCAATACAGAGTAGTAACTACTAGAGGCTGGGAGGGGTGAAAGCAGAACAGTGGAAAGTAAGTACCAGTCACAGTTATATAGAAACAATACGTTCTGGCGCTCAACAATATAAAGATGTAGTTAAAATTCACAATTTTTAATGTATGTTTTATAAAGTAGAGGAAATGTGTTTTGATACTGTTGCTTTACCATTTTGGTTTGAAAGCTCTGCTCACATATTCATTATGTTAAAATGAGTGGAGAAATAAAAGAACATGTTAAAATGTCTATCCTCAAGTTATTGTCATTTGTAATGAAAAACAAAAGAACCCAGTATGTGAGGGATCAGAGTTATAACATCTCTGGATTTGCAGACTTTCTTTTCTGGGAAAATAGATCAGGGCCCTATGGAAGAGGCAGCAGTTGAGGTGGGCCTTACGATTGTTTAGGAACTTGCTTGCTCATTTAAATCATTCTTCTAATATAAGTCAAGCATGTCCATCATGCAAAGAAAATTGAACAATTCAAAGAAATATGTATATGCACAAAAAATTAGTTTTAGTACCAGAAACAATCACTAGTAATATTTTCCATTGTCTAAACAGTCACATTTCTCAAGACCTATTTCAATGTTCACAGCCTTTAATATAGTCTGTCTTCTCTTAAAACTTATAATGAATAATTAAGGTTGCAGATAGACACGTGCAAAGCTATTCATAATAACACATTTGTAAAAGAGAGAAGCACTCCAGCTACTCCCTACATGGAAAAGTTTAAGAATGGCAAGACCAAGGAGCCATAGTGATGGTACTGCAATTAAAGAGCATGGACAGCTCTTCCATAGGACCCATTCAGTTTCCAGCACTCACACTAGGCAGCTCACAACCATCTGGAACTCCATCTCCAGGGGATCAGATGCCTTTTTCTAACCTCTGCTGCTACCACTGGTAGTTTATCATTTTATTAAAGTTGTAGATGGGAATGCTGAAAGGTACTCGTGTGTGTGTATGTGTGTGTGTGTGTGTGTGTGTGTGTGTGTGTGTGTGTGTGTGCTTTTGTTTATTTGTTGTGCACACTAGACCCCAACTTTTCTTCTTTTTGGTTGACAGAAAATACAGAAATAGTAGTTTTAGCAGTGCTCTGTAGCTAAACCAGAGACTTTTGATTGTGTATTTCATCCTTGTCCTGATGTCTGGCTTTAGAGGCTTTATCCATCTTTTTCCTCGTCTTCTAAAGTTGGTCAACCAGACCTGGTCTGCCAAAGGCAATGAACATCTTTCATACCCTGAAATGTGGGCAGAGGAGATTTCTGGCTTTTTAAATTCATTATCATCATGTTACTCTCAGTTCTCAAAGGAAAAATCCAGGTAGTCTCTATTTCCTTATCTACCCAACAGGCAGACCAAGGAGAGGATTTATGGAAGCACTATAGATCTAATTCAAAACACTCAAAATTTAATCATGATGATAAACTACCAGTGATAACAACAGAAATTAAATCTAAATTCACAGGTAAAGCCCATTTGCTATCTTCCTTGTAGTTCAAAATTAGATGGAAAGACTTTGTAGACTGATAAAATCAAATATTTTTCAAGAAAATAGTTTGAAGAGATTTTTGTTATGAATCTGTGATTTTATCTTCCTAAAAAGAAAAAAAAATAAATGCATGTTTACCCTGAACAACACAGTGAAATTAAACTTGAAATTAATGTCAGGAAGTAAGTAATCTTCAGCTTAGCTGAGGTGAGATATATGTTAAATGTACTAACGTGACATGTGCACATGTAAAATGTACTAAATATGACCGTGCACATGCTAAACGTACAAAACACAACAATACATGCACGTGTTAAATGTACAAAGCATGACACATGCACTTTCTGTTTCTGTGAATGAACTGCTTCCCTTTTCATTGAATGTGGTAATGCACAGAGAGGAAAATAAAAGCCATTGACTAATTTGGGGGGTGAAATGCTTAGAAAGAATGGTAATATATCATATGCATTGCATCAGCAGTTACCAGGCTCTGAAAAATATATAAATGTAATGGGAAGTTTTCCTGTGTTCTGCCTCCCCTTACAGCTGTTTGGTTCCAAGTAAACACGCAGAAGCTTATTATTAATTACAAACTGTATGGCCTATGGCTCAAGTTTCTTGCTAGCTAGCTCTTTCATTGCAAATTAATCCATTTTTATTAATCTATATGTTGCCATGTGGCTGTGCTGTTATCAATCTCCTGGCATCTTGATGCTCCTTGGGCGGTGTGCTGGTGTCTCTCCCATCCTGCCTTTCTCTTTCCTGTATCTCTGCTTGGATTTCCCACTTGCCTCTAAGCTGCCTTGCCATAGACCAAAACAGCCTATTTATTAACCAATGGGAAGAATATACATTCACTGTACAGAAAGACATCCCGCAGCACAGCCTCTTTTCTGTCTAATCAAAAGGGAAGGTTTTAACTTTAACACAGTAAAATTATATATAACAAACAGTTATCAAGCAAGAATTACAGTTATAATATCTAGTCTATTTGTATTTGGCAAAATTAAATAAAATATTTTATCATCTATCCTATCTATGTGAGCCTAAAATTTTATATCTAATTTACCTTTTATAATGATTAAGGAAAGCTATAACTATCTAGTCTTCAACTCTATCAAAGACCCCAGAAGGATATAATATCTAAATAAACAGGAAGTGCATTGTAAGCAACTTCAAAAATGATAGAAATGACAGAGACAGCTGGCTGCCTGGACAGTCACCTAAAGTTCCTCTGCAACATTGGGGCACCCATCTTCAGTCTACAGGACTAGAGTCTCTGGCAGACTTTTTAGTGAAGTAGGAAATTTGAAGGATTGTCTCGTCTATGGGCAAAGTTTATCAGTTGCTTTCTTCTGTGTCTTGTAGAATGTCTGGCAGTTTCTTCTGTGAAGCAGGAACCTGAAGGACCATCTGACCTTGATTTGGCAAAGTTCAGTAGTCATTTTCCTACGGGTCCTGCATGTCTAGTTTATGCAACACACTGTCCAGCAGTCCATGCAAGAACAGTTTCTTGCCCAAATGTTTAGCCTTTTACATATTGTAAGCAAACTCCATAATGAGTTTCTCTGATGCCCAATCATCCTCTTTGAGGTAGATTGGTGTTGCTAGAAGCAGACATGTCTCATTGTCCAGAAAAGTCTAAGTTCTTAAAACATTTTAAATGCCATATTCTGTAGGTCTTTGAAGTGTTTGAAGATTATCTACCTATTTGAAATTTATCTATGTATACCTAGGTCTTAACTAACATGGCTGTAAGTTTAATTATTATAGATGACTATTAATTTATGTTTCTTAATTATATATTACAATTTTAAATGAGTTGCATAAACATAATACCTTAAACAAGAGTAGAAATATACATATAGTATAACAAAATTGACCTTAAATTTGTATTAATAAACCAAAATCCATACCAATGTAAAGTATTTTGAGATTAACAGTTGTTCTTTAAATTAAAATAGATTTAATAGTTGACCCTTTTATCCTATCATTTCTATATCATACATTTCTATGTCATACCCCCTTTCTTCTTTTAGAAAGGATTGACTTTGACCAATTTTTAACCAACCTCTAAACAAAGACAAACATCCATAATCTATTTTGGGGGAATGTGGGAATAATTTTTGTAGGCTACTTCCTGCTGATTGGGGGCACTGGTAGTCTTATGGGGACACAAAGAAAATTTTAGAATTATGGTCAAGTCCTGACTGGAGTAGTCTGTGAGGCTGTATTGTTGAGCCAGTTGCCTTCAAGCTATTCTGGATGTTGAATCATCTGGAGATCCCTCAGGGGGTCTTCCTTGATGGAACCATATTAACCTGGAAGGAATCCACAGCTTCTCATCTTCGGCAGAAAGAAAAGCAGAACATCTTTTCCAAAGCAACATATTCTTAGATGTAGCTAGAGTTTTCCTGCCTGGCCCACAGTCAGGACAAATCTCTGTCACTCGCCAGTCCCACAGCCGCTCAGACCCAACCAAGTAAACACACAGAGACTTATATTGTTTAAACTGTTTGGCCTAATGGCTCAGGCTTCTAGCTATCTAGTTCTTACATCTTAAATTAATCCATTTCTATAAATCTATACCTTGCCACGTGGCTTGTGGCTTATCGGTGTCTTCACATGCTGCTTGTCATGGCGGCGGCTGGCAGTGTCTCCTCCCACCTTCTTGTTCTCTCAACTGTTAGTCCCGCCTATACTTCCTTCCTGGCCGCTGGCCAATCAGTGTTTTATTTATTGACCAATCAGAGCATTTGACATACAGACCATCCCACAGCACTTAGACATAAATTTTGAAGTCAAGATACCTTTAAAATATATGTGTTGGTTTAACTTAGTAGCCCCTACAATCAAATGTCTCTCTGCAGTTAAAAATCCCAAAGACAATGTAATAATATGCAGTATCCAGATTCTTTGTGTAATTTCCATCTTTATGTGGCTTAACTTGTGTATATGTATTAGGCCAGCAGTTACCAGGCTCTGAAGAATATATAACCACTTCAATAACTTTCTTACTGGTCCAGTCTCTAATATGTGTGAACAGTTTTTAGGCTCACCAGTTCTAACTGAATATTAATATAGAATACAGGAATTCCCAAAGTAATATATGAGCAATACTGGCTTATGGTAAACACACAAAGGGAGGAAATAAAGTCACCCTTCTGAATAAGAGAAGTACAAATCAAACACTTGTGACTAGAATTGAAGAGTGCTAAACATAGAAAATACAGTACTAACTCTAGAAATGTAAAAAATATGTTGCTGATAAGCTTTGGTCAAATTGAGATAGTTTGATTTATTAAAACATCCATTTTTTAATATTACATCTTAAACCACACATTTGAGTATGGTTTAAAGTCTGACCATTTGAAGTAACATGCGTACTGCTTTCCCTAGGGGTGCCTTCCAACCTATTTTCACAAATTATCTCAGAGAAAAGTCATTGGTTTGTAAGCATGAAGTCATTTTCTTTCTCCCTGCATTCTCTCCTTTAGTTACATACCATATGTGGTCACTGCCTTCCTAAACTGTAATTTGCTTCCTACAGTTAAGAAGTTATTTCACTAACCCTTGAATTTCACTTCAAGTTCCCATTTGTCTACTTCCTCTGAGTTATTTGCCTGTGATTTTAGTGAAGATATGACAGCATGTTGCTTCTCTTTTCCTCTTCAGCAGTTAACAAAATAAAATCAGTTGCTTCATGTCTTTCAACACTAAAGCTGTTTTGTTACAATTAAGAAGTAGCACCAGAACACACTAAATCTTAGGACAGCTCAAAATCAACCAGGGCAGGAAAAACCAGGTCATGTGGGAAAACCCATGAAAGAGACAGCATCCATCTGACCCTGAGATGAATTCTTAAGGAAGATGAGAAACTCCCAGTCAGGCTCTGCCCAGTGCCACTCCCTACTAGACTCCTTAGTTGTTCCCAAATGATATGCTTTCTCTGGGGATGCTCCTGTCTCTTCTGCATTGAGTCTTGCCAGAGGCCCAGAGCTTCTGACAACACAAAGCAGCTCTCACTAAATGATGTGCCTTGATGTCTCAACCATTATCTACAGTAAGCCTGAATCATCACTGAGATGATTGGAGGAAGCCTACTGATTGAGCAAGTTCTTCTTCAAAGATGAGTATCCTGCTTGGCAATCCTATCACAGAGGCATGTTTTTGCTTGAAGATGAAAATAATTGTTGTCTAACCTTCCACTGACAACTAGGAATCATGACCCTGTCACAGCCCTTCTGTTTCATGGGAGCAAATAGTAATATACTCACTGCTCTGTAAAAGATATGTCTGTAAACGGTATACAGGGACTAATGAGAGTGGAGGACTTTCATGATGATATTTGTTTGCATGTTTCTTGGAGAAGGCACATTTTTTTTACCAGTTTCAATACTCATGTGAGCTGTAAAGTGAAAGACAGTTTTGATTCCTTAGTTGGGACTGACAAAGATAAAGTCAAGTGTATTTTGTGTTTTATACTTCTATATATTCATATTTTTCAACTTGAAAATAAATCTTGTTCACACAAAATAACTGACTAAAATTAGGAAATGATTATTTTAATTACCACAACTCAAAGGCAAGTACTATCAATATTTTGGTGTGTGATTCTTCAGACTTCATTTTCTCATATATGTTTTGTATGTAAATATCATATACTCCACTAATCATTTAATAAAGACCTTACAATATTCAGTCCTATTTCCTTTTTGCCCACTATTCAAGGTATCATAAACTATACCAATGCCCCATACAACATTATATCTTATGATGCTTTTAAGTGACATCACAATATTGCATGGTAAAAACATGTCATACACATCCTATAGAGCAGTAGTGTGGAGATGATGGTAAGAAGGGTATTAGCAAGAGAAAAGAAAACGTGCAAAAAAGCCACAGAAGTACTTCAAGACACAATAGGGAGATAGTGTCACCGGAAGGGTGTATCTTTAGTGAAGGGTTCTGGAAAAGTTTCCCATCTGTTTTTTTTTTT
>CABHPR010157203.1:17805-51516 GCA_902168415.1 Peromyscus melanophrys | reverse complement strand
AGAGAGAGAGAGAGAGACAGAGACAGAGAGAGAGACAGAGACAGAGAGAGAGAGACAGAGACAGAACAGAGAGGGGGAGGAGTCTGTGTCTGGCTTTTCAAGGATTCCCGTGAACATGCACTGGTGGGCTTATGGAGCTACACCTGCATATGCAGATTGCATGACCACAGCGCACTGGAGACGCAAGACCCCTTGCTCAGCTCCTGAACTGCATGTGTGCGGTCATGCAGCTGGAATGGCGGCAGAATCCTAACACATTCCATCTTTTAATTTGACCCCACCTCTTTCCCCATGAATGAATAAGTAATTTCACTGGACACTTGCTTGAAATCTTAGAATGTACTTATGGCAATGTGAAGTTTCTTCCCCGGGGAAGAATACAACAGTTGCTCGTTCAGTGCCAAACAGCCATCCCTGAACGCATGCATACAGGTAACATTATATAGATTCAACAGGTTATAGTTAGCAATATATGTGTATATACACATGTATATATGCATGCAATAATAATTAATGAAAAAAGAGGCCAAGAATTTGAAGGAGAGCAGGAGGGGTAAGCAGCAGTGAAGGGTAAGGTTTTTAGCTCTTAGCTCTGACCTCTTGGGCTTTAATCTCTGCATTGGCTCTGTGTTTCTTATTTAACAAGACGGTTACATCTACAGGGGTATGTGGGAGGTTTTGGAGGAGGGAAAGAAAAGGGGAAAATGTTGTAATTAAAACACAGTCTCAAAAATAAACAAAAAGAAAAAAACCTGCTTCTCAGTTATAAATTGGGTATGAGTATCATGCAATTCTAACTTCTTTAATCCTATTCAATATAGCCAAGATAGTAAGTGTGCAGATATTTAGTGATGGGGTATGGGTGCTGCACACCTGGGTGCTATATACTCTGATGTAATAAGATATAGTGTCTGACCCCAGGAACAAGCATTTGAGAGAGGGAGAGTTGTGTGTGTGTGTGTGTGTGTGTGTGTAAAGATAAGGAAGGTCTTTCAACTTCTGATGTATATAATTCACATATGATAAATCTGTAAAGAACAAATTTGAACTTTTAAATCTCTTTTTTTTTTTTTTTGGTGTGCACAGAATAACAACCAAAGCAATCCTAAAAAGAAAACCAATTGTATTTACTTCTTTATAATTAATAATATGTTCCCACATGTATTACTTAATTCAACACTTGCCGTGAGTGGTCCCTGAAGAATGATAGTAATCACACTTTTACTCCTAAGCAAGTCGGAGGCTCACACAATTTAAGTGCATTCTTAAATTTTGTACAGTCTGTCTCTCTAGGAGAAGGACTGGGACAAAGTTCAAACTCTCGTTTTTACAGCCTCTTCTTCTCCACCACAGTTACAGGTTCTCTTTGAGCATTCCTTTGGACATCCCACCTACCCTATGGAGTTCAACACAGCTGCCTTCTTCATGTAGGACTCTGCCAATCCATCAGGGCAAAGTTCTTCCCCTCCTCACTTCTGGAGCACTCACTACGTATTTCTGTTATTTTTGAGACAGAGTCTCATTATGTAACCCTGGCTGGCCTAGAACCCACTCTATAGACCAAGTTGGCCTCCAACTCAGAGCACTCCTTCTGTGTCTGCCTTCCAAATACTGGAATTACAGGTGTGTGCCACCATACCTTGAAGTGTTTACTTATATTGTTCAATTATTTATAAAGACTTGGGAGTCAGATATTAGGGTGAAAACCTGATAAATCCGAAGAGCAGCAGAGGAACGGTTAGCTGACCCTGCCTCTCCATGCTTCCAAATCGAGGAAGACTGTGCCTCTCTCTAAGCCCCCCATCTCTTCCTGTGCCCCCCATCTGGGTCCTCCCAAACTTCTATGGCTAATTCCGGTCATCCAGTCACTGACTCCTCCCTTTGATTCAAAGTAAACTTTATTGGCAGTCTCAAGAGTACCAGTGCGAACAAATACCCCACAACAATACCTGGGTGATATATTTCTTAACCTTATGTTACTGTAGGTGTTACCACTCCAAGATGGTAAGTTCCATGGGTCTGGGGATTGTGAAGGAATTAGTGGATAACTGAATGGACGCTGCTTCAGGAATCTCTTCCATGACACTCGCAGTGTTGGGACGAGTCAGCGAAGGATCTCAGAACTGTCTGAGAGGAGAAAAGATCTCAGATCCGATCGAGCTGAGACGGGGCTTTAAACCACAGACATAATGCATGGCTGACATTGGAAAGCACACCTGTCGGGCAATGGTCCTCTCTTCACCATGGTCGTTTTAATTTCTTTCTCCATGATGCTGTCTCACAGAGCACAGTAGCTCTGGAGTTGACAGGTTGGCATGGCCCACTATGGCTTTGCTGTCTACTTGGAGTAGTAAAGGGATGCCTCCCTTGTTCCTTCTACCTTCCACGTGTCCAGCAGATTCTTTGGTAGCTGTTTGTCTGTCGGCCTAATTGAGCTCCTTTTCATTGGTTGTGTTCTCACTGTTTTCCATCTTCCCATCTCTCTGTTTCCCTAATACCGGTATTTAGTCAGAGTGGAAGCTCAGTTCTCGAAGGTGATGGCCCTGGATGTCTTGGTTGTTGATTCCTGATGCAATCGCTGGAAGTGTGCGCTGCCTTTCTCTGTGGTCAGAAGACAGTGTTCATTTGAGTAAGAGTCCCACAGAGCTTTTCATCACCCTGTGGCCTATGCGCTTGGAACTTACTGTGTGTTAAATTGCTAATCAAAATGGAAACCAGCTAGCAAGATAATTAAAAAATACAAACCGTTCCTTTCCAGGATACACAGCTTCAGAAGAGGCCATGGCCAGATAGATTGATGCGTCTCTTTTTGGAAAGTAATTTAGCAACATGTATCATAAATTAACATATGTTTACGCCTTTTTTGATGTGGCAGTTTCCTTCTGGGAATCCATTCAAAACAAGTCATTCTGAAGTTAGAAATACGAATGCTGTGTGTGTCAGAGAGGGGATGGCACTCAGCGGTGTGCCAGCAAAGTGACAGCAGCTTGACAAAATAGACATTTATCCTTCTCCCATGAGAAGTGAGGAGACCAGCATTCGGGGCTGCGGAAGAAGATCCAGAGTTTCTTTGATGTCCCAGGAGCCTCCACTGACCCGGACCTCATGTCCCTCATGCTGTAGGATGGCAAGTTCGTCACATACCATTGTTCCAGGTAGAAAGAAAAAAGAACAAAAGGAATGAACGTTACCTAGAGAAATCCAAGTGGACGCTAGTCTCCTCTACTGTAGGCAGAAAATAATAGAAAATTGAAATTTGGATCAAATACGTTTCCAGATTCATCAAAATTTGGATTTTGTTTGTAGGTGAAATTCAAAGAATGGCTAGTGCCAAAACAGCTACTAACATCTTCCATAGTAATCACCATACGCATCCTAGCGGAAATAAAATACCTGCGTCATGTGTGTTGATCCAGAATCACAGATAATCCAGTGACACAGAATGGACTGTTACGTAACTACGCTGGTTATGACGAGGTCAGAAAAGCAGAAACCTCTTCAGATAGGAGACCTTTGAATTCATGGAACTTCTACAACCTGTAGAAGGCTGAGTGAGTGAGGTCAGGAAGGCCTCTGTCTTGCTTCAGATCCTCTCAGTGCAGAGCCTGAGGCAAGGATTAAGGAGCCAGGGCTTTATTTGGAAGGTGAGCCCAAAGATCAGAATGAGAATGAGCAAGAGGAGCGGCCAGCAGGATGATACGTTCTTGAGGGTGTGTTACTTCTCTCAGGATCTACTGGGAAACTGGTTACCTCCTAGATTTGTCTCCACAAACTGTCGAAAGCAGGAGGGTTAACTTGCCAAGTGTTGCCCCAGGGGTATTAACCTCATGTGTTTTTAAGCAACACATGTGTATGTAAGCCTGGCTACTTCCCATGGCTCAAGCAGCACGTGTGTATGTAAACCTGGCTACTCCCCATGGCTCTTGCAGTTTTAGAGGAATCTAAAACCCAGAATGCAAATGTGTGGTTCACACCATGGGTGGACAGCTGCAGGCCCAGTGGGAGCTGAAGCTCACATGGAACCGTGTGGTTGTGGCTGAAATCAGAAGTTAAGGTAAGAAAGCACAGACCGGGGCACAGAGGTGTCTACCATAGAGTGTTTCAGAAAGTAGGCCATCAAAGAGTTGTAGAGGAGGGACCACGAACAGCCATGCCTGCAAGTGTCTGGTGGGCTCTAAGGAGCCCGCGCTAAGCCTTCCACATCTTGACTTACACTCTCTTCAGCTGCTACTGGAGAATGATGTCTTTGCTCTGTTGCCGCCTTCCTAAGTCATCCAGGTGTCTCCAGTTGGTAAGACCCAGTGAGAATCCTGATCTAAAGGTCCCTGATAAATGAAGCTTCCAGGCCTCATGGCCCTGCAGGGTTATGGAAACTAGAAGGATGGGGTTATCCTAAATAACTGTCAGTGATACCTGGCCCGTCAGTATCTAATCAGGTATTTATAAAAATACCTGTAATATTGAAGTCACTTGCACATTACCCCATGGCAAGGGAAGGTTACAGGTGTGTGGAGATGGCCAAGCACACACACTGGTGTTGGGTAGATGACAGAAACAGCAGCTGTAGTCCCATTTGCTCCTAGCCCGGGAGGAAGGTCTGCATCCCAGGCAGGACCTCAGGAATTCCAATTGAAAACAGATGAACAGCAGGTTCTACCAGAGGCAGTGTTTGTAATCCAAAAGGACAGGATGCTTCTGGCTCCCTGTGATGCCTGAGGACATAACCCCACTGGGGGTAAAGGAACTATGCCTGCTCTTGTTAGCAAGCAGGCTGCTTGGTCTTCTCCATGGAGGGAAAGGAAGGGAGCTGTGGTTAGACTGTAGATGTCCCAACAGTGCATAGTATTAAACCTTTATGACAGGCAGCCTTCTCTTGTTTGAGTCCAGACCAAAATGTATTTCCTTTTCTTTAAATTGAAGATAAACAGCTCTCCTGTCATCATCTCATTTTGCAATATAGCCTTCTCATCTTTAAGTTTTCCAGCCTTTTGTAGCAAGCCCAGGAACCTCAAGGCATAACCTACCCCCGGGGTCAGCTTTTGGTATAGTGCCTCCTCAGAAAGAAAATAGGAAAACAGATTGGAAGACTGCTTGAAGGGATGAAAGTGAATGAATGGGCACCACAGCCTGTCCCCTGCACAGGCAAGGGAAGTCCTGAGCTCTCTGCTGCCTTGGCTCCCTGGCTGAATGACCATCAGTCACCTGCCCATCAATCATCCTCCCACCGGCTGTGCTGTCCACAAGTTCAATACCACCTGGTCCCCAGATAAAAGATCAAGTCTCTCCTTGAATTTCAAGCTCATTTCTCTCTGCCTAGCAGCAGAGCCACAGCCTTTAGTGGGAAGAATCAGAGTGTGTTTAGAGTTAAATTAATTAAAATTTGCAGCTTGCACCCCCGATTAAACTAGCCCTGGTGTAAGTGGTCGGTAGCCACCTGTAGTTCTGGCTGCTGTCTTAGGCAGTACAACTTTTGAAATATTTTTATGATCTTCTGGGGTATTTCTATTGGACGGCCCCTTGCATAATCTTGCAGTCAATCATCCATGCATGTATTCAGACAGCCACCAAACACCTACTATGTGCTGGTATTCTGAACACTAGATATCCCCCTCAGACAGGCACCAAACACCTACTGTGTGCTGGTATTCTGAACACTAGATATGCCCCTCAGACAGGCACCAAACACCTACTGTGTGCTGGTATTCTGAACACTAGATATGCCCCAGCAGGAGGGAGAGACAAAACTTTTGCCCTCCTGGTACTTACATTTTGATTCACAAAGCCTAATCTAAACATGAGTGTATATCAATGGATTAATGAGGGACAGCTGTAGCAAGCAGCTGACTTGATTTTTAACTTCCTGGCCATGCCCAGTCTGACGTCTTTGGGTGTAACTCGGTTGTGGTTGTTGTTTGTTTGTCCGGCTTATAGATCCTGTGTTAAGACACTGACTTGCAAGGCAGAAATGGGTAACGTGTTTGATTTACCTTTACATGTTGACCGTCACTGTTTGCCTTTCTGGTTCTGGGTGGGAGGTTTATTTGAAAGTAGTTGTTCTCAGATTTAACTATTTGAATCAATTCCAGCAGCCTGCGTTTAGAATGTTAGTTCAATGCTAGGAGATGGTTCAGTGGTAAAGGCATCTGCCGCCAAGCCTGATGACCTCATGTTGGTTTACCTACTCACAAACTCTATGTAATTAAATTCTACTTTACACTTGGAATTTCTCAAAGAGCAGTAGCATCACTAGCCCAAGAAGTTGAATCATGGAGACAGGTGACATTTCTAAATTAGCCACTGGAAAGCAGACATATTACACTAGATGCTTCTAACAAGATCATTGAATGTCTGTAGTATCGCATTGGTGAACTGCTATGATATGGTTGATTTGGACCTTGGAGGTTGGTCTGTTTATTCCAACTACCTCTTTCCTCATTTCATTGATCCTCCGGAGATGTAAATGATTTGTCCAGGTTCACAATTGTGTAATAAAACTCCAACATACCACAATATTGAGGCAGAGAAATATGTGAATAAAACAGGGGAGTGGTCTCTGTTTTAATTTATCATGCATCTTGAAGGGCTTGAAGCTTATTTCTGGGCCCCCACCTTGAATTTCTGATTCTGACTTGAGGTAGAACCTGATAATATGTATTTCTAATAAATTTCCTGGTGCCTTTAATGATGTGGGCTGTATCTTAAGAACCACTGGTGTGGTCCATGCAGTTACATTATTGTGATGGTAATAGATTAAGGAGAGAGAACTGGTCTACCCAGTTAGCTGGCTGGGGCTTTAAGGATCCAGTGGCAGTATCCATATCAAATCTAGACCTAAACTAGGGTTTGGCACCACCTAGTGGCAGACATGCTGTTTCATCATGATGGGAACGGTCTGAGTCACGTTAGATTCTTGGATCTCTTAGACTCTCTAGCTATCCCATGGTTCGCAAGCATTTATCTTGTTATAGTGATCCGGGAAAACTGAATTTTGAGGCCCAACAGGTATCTGTTTAACTACCTGCTCCTTCTGTATCTGCCTCTGCCTCTTCTGCCTGCATCCCACCCTTCCCCAGCAGATAAGAGCAACTCTGGCAGAAGCTGCAGTGGCAGATACACTGTAACCCAGATTGCACTGTGGTGGGATCTTTCAGCCACCAATGGTGAAACTCTGTAACTTACTCTTCTTCGCACCTCATCATTGTTGTGCTTTTACATCCTTCTGTATCCACCGGTCAGAGATCTGCTTTAACTCCCAAGGCTTAGCTTACAGGACTCTTATCCTGCCACTTGTTGAGGACAGTTTTTCATCCCTCCAAAGAGTCAGACATACTTGTACTTAACTGTGCTCTGGTCCTCAGTGTGTGTTATGCCTGTTCTACAGGTAGGGGTCCCAAGGCTCCACAAGGTCCCAAGGTCCCAAGGGTTGACATGTTTTCCAATTTGTTGTAATTACCAGTAATAATTAGCAATATTAGTTGTCTAACACAGTTAGCAGAGGATAGATAGCTGGGTTGTTGGTTTAAATACAGGGCCCTGTGTATGCTACCTAAGCTCCTGTGACTAAGCTATACTACCCTCCTTCTCAGCCCTGTTTTGTTTTCATGTTGAGATAGGGTCTCACTCTGTCAATCAGGTAGATGGACCTGGAGTTTGCTAACTAGCCCCGCCAGCCTCAAACTTATAATCTTCCTCTCTCAGCCTCTGGAGTGCTGTGATTACAGGCTGGAGCCACCGTGTACAACTGTCTAGTGATTTTTGGTAGGATGCTCTCTCCCCCGGATAAACTGGCAGTTTGTTGAGAGCCAAGGGGACCTCTCCTTTGCTTCTGTTCACACCTCCAGGTCCTGCTCCAAACACAGTAGTACTGTTACATTACAGCACTCGGGGTTTTCAGAGACTGACCTCCTGGCTGCCCTCCTCACACACTGTCACCTTCCACCTGACCTCCTTGCAGTTGCCTGTGGTCCACGACAAGGAAGGGGGTGCTGTGGGTGCAGCCCCTGATGTTATTCCCAGCTCACCTCAGCTAGCTTCCCTCATGCAGGCTTCGAGAAGAAAAACACTCCACTGTCACAGCAAGTGATTCTTTTGGCTTCTGTGCCTTGCCAGGCTCTCATCTGTGTGGCTCCCCACACACTCTTCCCTCCCTGCACCTCTGCTGTCTCCCTGTTAGTCATCACTTTACTGTTCCAAACACCTGGCGAAGCATGGAGCAGGAACGTTGAGAGAGAGGTTAATCAAAGTCAGAGGAGGGTGAGAAATCACTTCGGCACAACGGCACACAGCGCTCCAAATGGGGGCTGCGGGAGAGACAGCAGATCTAAATATTTAAGAAACACTGACGCACTCCTTCTCTGTGTTGAATGTGACTTGCAAATGTGGCTTCATTCGTCATCCCACCTCCTCTCCGAAAACTGCCACTTGCAGGAGAGAGAAAGAGTGGGGCTGGCCTCACTGTGCCTGAGTACTGTTAGAAGCTGAGGCAGGAATCCTAGTCTTCAACACAGTGGTCCCTGAGGAGGTCCCCTTGGTATTTGGGGGGAGTCCAATTTCCTGTGTTCTGAGGTTCAGTTCTCACTTTTAAACCTGACTAATCCTGAGAGCTTTTTCAAATTGCCCTATCCCAGAACCCAGGTATTAGAGTTCCCGCGGGAAGGACTAGGAATCTATTTTTAAAATCGATTCTGGGGCTGTGGAGGTAACTCAGACAATAGAGTGCAGGCTGCGCAAGTAATGGTGACGGAACTGGATCCCCAGGAGCCATGTGTGCTTGTAATCCCAGCACCAGAGAGACAGAGGGACCCTGGAATCTGCTGGCTGGCCAACCTGGTCGACAGGGCAAGCTCCAGACCAACAACATAGCATATCTCCAAAAACAAGGTTGACCAATCCAGAGGAATACCACCTAAGGCACAGACACACACACACACACACACACACACAGACAGAGACAGAGAGACAGAGACTGATGGTCACCTTTGGGAAACTATCTTGATGGTCAGATGGTTTGGAAAACCATTAGTCTAAATACCTCTGAATGTTTTGTTCTAACCCAGTCGCCAGAGCAAGGTCGAATCATCACCATCTTCATTTAAAGCTATTTAAGATCTTCATAGTTCAGATCAAAGTTACTGCTTTCTGCGGGCTTTCTGGAGCAAGGCATGGAAATGAGACTCATCAGAAACCCTTGACATGTTTTGATTCTGAACTTTGTGGTGAGATTAGATGTAACTCTCAATGCGGGTCTAACCTGAGCTAACTCTATGCTCTGCAGGTAAAGGAAGTTTACATTGGCCCACACCGCTGTTGCCCACAATGATGATGTTGTTGTTTCTCATAGTTTTGATTCCAGCTGTACATCCTGTAGTCTATGTCTCCTGTGGAATGACTTGATATAAATTATGTATTCTGAAATATTAAACCAGAATCACAAATTAAAGCTATGCTATCTGGAGAATTAAAGAAGCCTTTCTGAGCGTTCAAGTGGAATTAGAGAAGCTAAGGAAGAGAACAGAAGGGTTTGAAGTTGTTGCCCAAAAATAAAGTTGACTGAGGACTGTGCTGTTGTAAACGATTTCACATACTAAAATCCACTGTGTGACCCATGGGTTTCTGTATTCTCTCCACATATAAACGTTCTGTTGGATGTTTTGCCTATTCTTTACAGCCTTGCCACCCTTTGGCTGTGAAAACATCAGCGTGCTTTTCTGGGACAAATGCCTACTGCCCAGAGGAAGCATACACATTTGTAGGTCCCCAAATTCAATTTCTGGAGATATTTTTCAGGCGCCATAAAAGGAAAAAGAAAGATGACTGAGTTTACTATGGCTAAGAAATAATCTTTCATAAGCACTGCGGTCTAAATGACAGCGCATACTCGGTTGGTAGTTGGCAGCTTTACAGTATTACTTAATTCACTGACCTCAATATCCCGTCTTGAATATCAAAACCGTAAAGAAGGAAGCGTGATATGCATTCTTGGCCTCACACAAGCTCCATCCTGTCTCCTGAAATGAGACAAATGGTCCTAACACACTTGCATGCCAGAAGAGGGGGGTCTGTATCATTCTAGAAAACTTCACATGTTGGTACTGTGTGTGTATTGCACACGGGGGGCGGGGGGGGATGCATATGTTCCTGTGTGTGCATGTGTACATGTAAGTGCATATGCATGAGCATGAGAGTGGAGGCTGGAGGTCAGCGTCATGGTCCTCACATGTGACTCTGTCACCCAGTGCTGGGTTTTGCAGATGCACGTCACTGCTCCCCTCTATCATATGTGGCTGCTAAGAATTCTAGTTTGGGTCCTCACTCTTGTACACAAGCACTCCAGTGCCTGAGCTCTCTCCCCAGGCCACTGTGGAACTCTTTTTCACCCTTGCTGACCTTGCCAACTCTGTGAGGAGCCCAGGGTACATGCTTCCCTGTCTCCAACAGAGCTTGAAGTCCTTGGTTCCCTTTTATAGGTTTTTCCTTAGCAGGAGATGGATGGTTTGGTGATGCAACATCTTGGTGGCCTGAGAACCGCTTCTTTTAGAGAGGGAAGAATATGGGGGATGAGGGAAGGGGCTCTATTTAAGTTCTCTTCCCTTAAAGTAAGTGTCTGGCCCAGGATGGCTGAGGAAATGCCCCACATCTCCCCCATGTTGCCTGACCCCAGACAGTGCTCCTCATTTTACTAGGGTGTACCCCTATGGTGTCTGCAGCAGGAGACCCTATATAAGCCAGAAATCACAGCGTCTGTCTTCATTTGGTTGGTAGACTGGGCCCACATGAATTTAACTGCCAACGTTGTTCAGAAGGTAGACTTTTGTCTAAATGTCTGAACTTCAACTTCTCTTTAAAATTTAGAGAGTTTTTGAAATGTTACATTTAAGAAGAAAGTTGTGTATTGCTGTTAAGCCTTGGCTGGCACTATTCTTGCCTCCCGGGCTACCGTGAGATCTCTGTTGCCTGTAAGTTCCTGTAAGTGACAGAGTGGCAGCCAATGTAGTTGTGCTCTTGTGACTGACTGGCTGTAGGTTTGGAGGAATATGAAATGTTTCTTACATAAAAGTACAAAATATTGAACATAGGAGAGCTACATATTTCAAGGGGGAAAATGATGCCCATTTCTTTATGGAAGTATAGGGTTCCCTGTGTTTAATGTGTGAAGCGGCTGGTTAGGAAGATCTAACTAAAAATACCATTATAATAGCCACGTGCATTCGTTCATGGCTTATGCTAAGTCCGAGAAACCTTCATCGCTGCCTTCCTGGAGTCATTCTTTACTCATGCTAAGGCTCTCAGGTAGCTTGCAGAATACCCAGTTCTGTTTCTCTAGTTCCCCCATCCTCACATAACCCAGAGCAGCCCTGCTTTACTGTTACCTCATTGCCTCGTAGGGAAGGGAGAGACCCAATGTCCTCGGCACAGTCGGTGCTTCACTCCATCTGATTTCCTGAGCCCTCTGCTGTGAGTGGCAGCCCCATTTAAAGATAGAACATTGAAGCCCAGAGAAGTAACTCTCTCAAGGTCACCCAGTGATGTCAATCAAGTGGCAGGTGTCCCTCCCTGAGTGTCTCCAAGACCGTCTTGCTTCTGGTGCTTTATGTGAACTACTGTGTAATGCAAGAGCCTTAGCTTTTGTCATGGTTGAGAAGGAATATCCATAGCAGGAATAATCTCTTCATGATCTGTTCAGCTGCTTGGGGATACTATTGGTTATTAAGGGGATGTCTGTATAAATTACTCTTGCCTATTTGTGACCAAAATACCTGGAAGAAACAACTTAGGGGAAGAATCACTTTGGCATAGGGCATTGGTTTTCAACCTTCCTAATGCTACAACCCTTTCTTTAATACAGTTCCTCATGCTGTAGTGACTCCCCCCAACCATAAAATTACTTTTGTTTCTACTCTCTAACTGTAATTGAATCGTAATGTAAATATCTGTGTTTTCCTATGGTCTTTATGTGGTTGTGAGTCACAGGTTGAGAACTGCTGGCTTAGGGATTCGGCTCATTCCAGACAGGAAAAGGAGGCAGCATGGCTCTGTCTGTGACCGTGGGAGTGTGAGGCAGAAGCTGTTCACACGGAAGTGGACCAAACCATAAAGAGAGTGGCTGAAGTTAAGGCCCGGCTGTAACCTTCAAAGGCCCACCACTGACACCTCACTTCTGCCAGCTAGACCATACCTCCTAAAGGCTTCAGCAATAGCCTTGGAGGACAGCGCCACCAACTGGTGACCAGTCATTCAAACCCCAAGCCTGTGGGGGACATCGTAGATTCCAACCATCACACCGTCTAAAGAACTTTTTCTTAGAAATCAGTGACAGAGGATGTTTGTGTTTGTGGAGAAAATATACACACTTCTGTTTATACAGGCAGAAATAAATGGCTCTAGCTGCTTTCTAACTTTCATTTGTAGGCAGCTGGCTCCAAGGGAGATGCACTGTTCTCTTCCATTTTGGGGTGAAATCAGCCCCCTCTTTCTCCACATAATTTTGGTCACTTTCTGCAATAGTTGTTGGGCTTTGACAAGTTAATAATTATTTTTTCATTTTAATTTTACCTTTTGTGTGTGTGTGTGTTACCTGCATGTACATCTGTGGAACACTTGCATGCAGTGTCCATGGAGGCCAGAGGAGGGTGTCAGAGCTCCTAGAAATGGAGTTACAGATGACTGTGAGCTGCCATATGGGTGCTGGGAATCAACGCCTCTCCCCCTCCCCGCCCCCCCCCCCCCCCCATGCGGCCAATCTTCTGGAAGAACAGCTAGTGCTCTTAACCACTGAGCTATCTCTGCAGCCTGACAGGTTGGTAATCCTATTGCAGAAATTACAGCTAGTTATCCATTGCTTTGGATCCTTTATAAAGAGATCACAGATGTAAATTTTAAATAAGATCAACATCCAATGTATGCTCCTGAGAATAGGTTATAAATCCAGTTTAAATAGGACACTGGATTTAACAAGAGGCATTGGAGGGGAATGGCCCCAGTGCCAGCTCACTTCTGACTCAGAAGCAGAATGGAGAGGTGGTTGGTGAGATCTGACCTGGTCAGTCATACCTGGCATTCTGCTGTTTGGTGACAGTTGACAGCTCACATTGAGCCCTTGCCAAAGCTTAGTGAGCAGGCCTTTGGGCAGTGACTTTGTATGTGTTGTCTAAATCTCTGCATCAAGCATATCTGGAACCATGTTTATCTTTTGTATGAAGAGGAAATCCAAGCATTTGCCCAGGCCCTCACCTGCAGACAGAGAGATAGGCCCTTTTCTGGCTCCTCAGGTCCAAGTTATTAGACCCTTTGGTCCGCTCTCCCCGCCCATGAGGAACTAGGTTCAAAGGAAGGTTTATCTATATGCTAACTCTCCCTTCATTGTCTTCTCTGAGCTTGGTCATGTCTCTTACCAGCTCCATCAGATCTGCCTTCTCCTACAGAGCCATTACTCTTATTTAGCCCAAACTCCCCAGCTAGCCCAATCATTATCATTTCTTGTTTTGGAAAATATTTTGAAGCTGAACTGAAATACAGTCAGTTGTCATTATCCACAGTAATTATATTCTATAAAATAACCGTGAACATTGAATTAGTGACTATGGAATCATTTGTCATAATGGAAACACAGCAAGGGGTTCCCAATAGCCTCTCCCATTCTTTTGTCGTGTGATTATTACATAGCCTTATTTTACGTGCATTTCTGTTTAAAGACATCTTATTTCATATACATTCATTAACGTTAAACTCAGAGCTACCAGCACTGTAGCATGAGCCTGAACAGAGCCTGTGTAGTTTATATGCTCTCTCTGCCAGGCATATCCCAGCCCCCCTGGAGCTTAGGAACACTAGAAGGGATGTCAGCACCGTTCTTGGGAACCTTTCGAATAGGAAAGTCAGCAAAACACACAGTACAGGATAATCCATGGAAAGGCCACGTGTGTGGTATGAGAGCAGAAACAAGGTTGGATGTTGTCCTGTCCATCTACACTGTGCATTAGTTGACTAAATTATCTGCAGATCAGAATGCCCACACAGGGGATGGAAGCTCGTGGGTGGGTATTTCAGATGGACTTCTTTGTTTGGTTTCTGTTCTGTTATTGTTAGCACTGTTTCTAAGTAGAAGGGTTACTATTGCTCATCTGATGGAGCAATAAGTAATTACAACTTTCCTAAATTCTTTGATCAGCTCCACTTTTGGGTCGGTGAGTTCTGATCAAATCCAACTTCTCTCGTCTGACTTCTTCCCCGCTCATCGTATCTTCTATAATCATTGTTATACACTCAGGTCATCTCTTTTAGCTCTCAGAGCACACGCAGTATTCTCCTGAGTCTAACTTATTTCATTTAGCATGGTGCTCTCTAGTTCTATCCACTTGATGTTAATGACAGAATTTCATTCTTCTCTATGATTAATACTCTGTTGTTCCTGTAAGTAAAATGAAGTGTATTTTCTCTATGCATCCATGTGTTGATGGGTACCTAGGATGATTCTGCATCATTAGGTAGGATGCCACAGTATATATGGGTGTGCAAGTATGTCTTTAGTATTCTGATTTCATATAACTAGCTGGATCACATAGTAGGTCTATTTTAGTTTTTTTTTTTTCAGAAACCACCATATCGTATTCTCTAACTGTATCTATTAATTTACATTCCTACCAGAAGTGTGTTAGTTCCTTTTTCCCACACCCTCACCAGCATTTGTTACTTACTGGGTTTTTTTTTAAAATATATTATCCATTCTAATTGCGCTAGACAGTATCTCATTGTAGTTTTGATTTGTATTTTCCTGATGGCTATACTTTTCTTATACTTCTTGACCATTCATCATTCTTCTTTGAGAAGGGTCTATTCTGATCTGGGCATCTGCCCGTTTGTAATTGGGTTGCTCTGTCGGGTGACTCGCTGGTGGGCATTTTCTGCCGTTGTATGGCTGCCCCCTTGCTCTGCGGGGTTTCTGTTGCTCTCTAATGTAATGTCACTCCATCCCGTTCGCTTTTGTGTTCTGTGCTTGTAGGATCCTTCGTAGAAAGCCATCATCTCCAAACACCGTTTTGCAGTATTTCCCGTGTTGTTTTAGTGTTTTCAGGGTGTGGGCTTTACATTCAGGTTGCTGCCACATTTTAAGTTGATGTTTATAAGTGATGAGGTAAAGGGGTGTACTTTTCAATCCTGTGCATGTGGCTATCCAGTTTTTCCAGCACTACTGCCCTTTCTCCAAAGTATGTACCTGGTGCCTTTGTCAAGGACTAGTTGGCTGTAGAAATGTGGACTTAGCTCCGGGTTCTCTATTCTGTTCCATTGGTCTATGTGTCTCTATTTGTTCCAACACCATGCTGTTTTATTTACTATGGCTCTGTAATAGATACTAAAGTATTATAATGTCTCCTGTTTATTCTTTTTGCTCAAAATTTCTTTCACCATTCAGATCCATTTGAATTGCAGGACTCCCTCCTGCTGTGCTGTGAAGAACATAGCTGCTATTTCTGTGGGGATTGTGTGGAATCTGTCAATCACTTTGAGTAGCATGGACATTTTAACAATATTAATTATTCCAGTCCATGAGGATCAGAGATCTTCTAATTTTGTTTGTGTGTTTTCACTAATTTCTTTCATGAGAGTTTAATAATTTTCATCTTAAAGGCCTTTCACTTCCTTGTTTATTTCTTTTTTTAATTTTTTGATAGTTACTTTGAATTGGATTGCTTTCATGAGTTCTTTCTCAACATATATATTTTATGTTGGATATGGAAAATCCACTTTTAATATATGGAAAAGCTACTGGTTTTTATATGGTGATTTTATAATCCTATTTTGCTAACAGTCTTTTAAGAGAGGTTTAATTAATACATAGTCATATATGCAGACAAGAAATTTGGCTTCTTTTCTTATTACTTGCATGAGTTTTGTTTTTGCTTGCCCCCTTTTGTCTGGGCTTTGTAGCCCCATAGTACAGAAGAGCAATGAGAGGGAAAACTTTCTTCTTCCTGATCTTAAAGGAAATGCTTCAGCTGTTCCCTATTCGTTATTGCCTTAGGTTTGTTGTGGCCTAGTATATTAGATACAATTCTTCTAGAACTAATCTGTTCACGTTTTCTTATCATGGAGGGATTTTTCATTTTTTTGCATGTATTTAGATGATTATATGATTATTAACCTTCATTCTGTTGATTGATGAATTGTTTGTTAATTTGCATGTGTTGAACCATCCTTGCATCCTTGGGATAAAACCAACTTGATCATGGACCTTAGTCATCGCCAATTTTATTTATTTCAGTGTGTGTTTTTTTATTTTAGGTAAATATTTTTTGTTTGGTTCGTTGGGGTTTTTTTGTTTTTGTTTTTTTGTTTTTTGTTTTTTGTTTTTTTTTTTTTTGAGATAGGATTTCTCTTTGTAGCCTTGGCTGTCCTGAAACTCACTTTGTAGACCAGGCTGGCCTTGAACTCAGTGATTCACCTGCTCCTGCCTCCCAAGTGCTGGGTTTAAAGGCATGCTCCATTATGCCTGGCTAAGATTTTGTTTCTAGTTGTCTAGCTGTGGTCCTTTTGCTCTACTGGATGGTAACTGTGAGGAGGCAAAGAGAAGCTCCTTAGTCTTTGACAGCATTTAAGTCCTCAGTATTTGATTTGACATGGCAGCAGCAGCAGGTGGGGCCTCTAGTGTTCCAGTGCTCATAGATGCTGAGATACCAGAACTCTTCTCCTGAGATACCAGAACTCTTCTCCTGAGATACCAGAACTCTTCTCCCGAGATACCAGAACTCTTCTCCCAGTGAGTGTACAGCTCTTTGCAGTGGGATTGGGGGGTCTAGAAAGTCAACATTCCACAATCTTTGGTAGTGACTATCATTGCAGTGTCTGGGTTTAAATATCAGGATAACCCAACCATAGACAATGGTTTGCAGAAGCTTCCAGACCTAAAGTGTTGGGATTCCCCGGGTCTTGACAACAGCCAGTGCTATAGGTCTCAAACTTAGGTGCCCCAAACTGTTGGTAATTGAGGATTGATGGCTTTCTGGAACTCTTAGTTAACGGAGTCTGCATTTTCTCTTCTCAGGTTCTTTATGGCATCCTAGCCTTTGACCTTAGATCTTTCGCTCTTTGCTCTTCTCTCCTCTTTTCATCCACTTCCCCTCATCTTCCTGCCCTTGTTCCAATGTCTCTTGTTGTTACAGCTACTGCTGAGTCTGCTGCCACTGTTACAGCGGCTCCTCTGAATAATGCACCCTGTGCCTCCACCTCTTCTGGGATTATGAAAAACACTCTCCAGCTACTTGGCATTTGCACCTCACCCTGATGGCCCACTCTCCACGGGCCAGCCTCTTCTGTGGCTGTCAAAGGTCTACTTATTGCCTGAGCCAGGAGGCAAATGGTTCTAGTGTTTACTGATTCTAAGGGTCTGAAACTGTATACCTCCTGACTTTGTCTGCAGGGACAGTCCCAGAACTGGAATAGTCAAAGTAGATTATCTTTCTTTGACTATGACTTTTTGACTGTTAAAGCCCTCTGATTTCTTAGGAGTTCACTCCAGAAACTAATCATTATCCTTAAAGCTTTTTAATTATGCCCCAAGGAACCATACTGATATAGTTAATATTTCCTACTACATGGTTAAAAAGTAGCTTCAGGGACTGGTGATATGACTCAGATGGTAAAGGTACTTATTATCACTAGGCCTGGTGACCTGAGTTCCATTCCCCTGGATCCACATGGTCCTGTGACCTCCATACATGTGGCTGCACCACTAGAAGCCACACACACACAGACACACAGATATGCAGACACACACACACACAGAGACACACAGACACACACACACACAGACACACACACACACACACAGACACACACACACACACACACACGCGCAAAATAAATAAAATGTGATTTAATAAATCAGCTTTTGATAGAATCTAACTGTGAATCTCCATCCATTCAAAGTAACACAACTGACCCAAGAGACTCAGCTTAGAAGCCATTATTAGAACAGCGAGTGACTTCAGATTGGTCACAAAATGAATACACAGAAGTCAACCATTTCCATGTCAAAGTAATTAGAGAATGAAATAGTAAGAGGAAATCCATCACATTGGCAAAAGCTACATGTAAAATGCCTACAAATTTACTTGAAAAGACAATAGAATGTAAATGAAGAAAAACCATTGTGAAACTCCATCAAAGGACTTAAAGATGAATTTTGAATAAATAGTATGCCAGATGGTGTCTGTTGTTGGGATAACCCTGAGTAACTCAGATGGTCCCAAATCTCTAAGATTTGCCGGCTCAATTGTTTCTTTGATAGCTCACTAATTGCTTTATTCCTTATATTGGGGACCATCGCTTGCTTCTTCAAAAACCCCTAAGCATTGCTAGAGATGACTAACGGGCTTATGTTCCCCTTGATCAAAGTTAACCACAATTATTTTCTGTTCTCTTGTTTCTTGATCATCTACATATTCACATACTCTGTATTTACCAGATGTTTATTGAGTGCTTACCATGTCCTAAGTACTCCATAGATGCCCACTACCCTTTACTTATGGCTGCTGTCAGGGGGTGGCCTCTGGAAGTCGCCCTTGGCTCAGAATGTGGTCTTTTGTCTCACACTGTCCCCCCTGTGAAGCCCTAGTAGCAGTTGGCTATTTTATGCCAGGTTTATCCTAGGATGCTCGTCGTGGATGAGCACTGTGAGAGAAGGAATGCAGCTAGAGCCTGTGAGTAAAGGTAGTGTAAAACAAGAAGCAGGGGAAAGCTAAAGTTCACGGGTATCCCCTGAGGGCCATTTCTCATTCCATCCTTTATCTTTCCAACACTAATATTTAGAAGCTTAAATGTCTTTATTTTTAACTAAAGGCAATTTAATGATCTATGTCTCTCCTTCTTACTCTTAGGGGTTTATGGTCTCTTTTTTGCCTAACTATGTCTTTTTTGCCTAACTAAGGACATCATTAAGGTGTTGTGGTCCTGAAAAGAGAATTTCTCACCCTTTGGAAGACATTCTGATATCTACAGTGCATCTTTTAAAATATTTTTCTTTCTCCTTACTACATTGGGATTTTGAAGATACCAAGTCTTTTCTAAGCAAATAAAAGAGATCTCCAACTATAATCCCCATATTTTTCTTTAATATAATCTCCTTAAAGTTAATTACATTGAAATCATTTAAACATCAATAAGACAAATCTCAAAAAAGAATGATAATAGAAAAGTAATACTGTACTAATGGTCTAATATAAACACTACTCCAATGGTAGAGTGAGAAAACAGACATTGAAAGTGTCACAAAGCCGAGAAACTCATCTAAGACTAGAAAAGCATTTAGAAAATAATGACTGCAATATGAAATACCAAGAGAAAAACAGGGAGTAATACTTTTTGTAACAAGAGACCAACAAAGGTCTTTCTAACCATGAGGAAATGAGCAGCATGCTTAATAAATTTGTTCTTTAAATACAGGATGTCCCACACAGGAGTAAAGCTCAAAAGCACTATGCTATGTAAAAGGAGCCCGATGCAGATGCCATGTACTGTATGATTAGATTTATACAAACCAGAATAGGCAAATCTAAAGGGACAGCCAGTAGATTAGTGGTCATTAGACAAATGACTAACAAAAAGTAGTGTATACAGTGATGAAATATTCTGGAATAGGTAGTGATGGTGGTCAAGCAGTTTTTAAACACATTATTGCTTGAGAATTTCATGTACACATATAATGTGGTTTGGTTAAACCCATTCCCAACTCCCTCTGCTGTAATCTCTCCCATATCCCCCTACCACTTTTTCCTCCCTCAGGGAGTGTACACATTTGTGACTTACTTAGTCTAATTAGTACTGCCAAGATCTACATGTGTGTAAGGCCATCCACTGGAGCATGGACAACCTATCAGGAGTTGAGTCCCTGAAGAAAACTGGCTCCCCTTTCCCCAGCAGTCATCAGTTGCCGGGGTGGGACTTGGTGAGCCTTTTCCCATAAGTGCTACTGTTTGAGCTGGCTTGATCTTGTGCGGGTCTTGTGCATGCTGTCACTGCCATTGTGGGTGCGTGTGGACGACAGCCTCGTGACATCTTGAAAACACTGTTTTGTGTCAGTCTCCCATTATCTCTGTTTCTTAGGATCTCTCTGCCCGCCCCCCCTCTTCCACAATGATCCCTGAACCTTGCAGGTAGAAAGTGCAACATAAATTTCCCATTTAGGACTGAGCACTCCACAATCTTTTATTCTCTGCACATGGATCAGCTGTGAGTCTCTATCAGTCACTACCTACTGCCAACGGAAGCTCTCTGATAAGCATTCACCATCTAATTATGAAAATTAAAGGCAGAGTTTTATGATATATCAATTATGTCTCAATTTTTAAAAGATATTAAGGCAAGTTAGTTCTACTTGCAGTGTTATAAGAAAATGAAAACCTGGCATGCTGGTAGATGATCAAAAGAATAATCAAAAAATATAAATTCTAACTTTTGAAGATAAGTGACTACTAAGCATATACTACAAACTAAAGCAATGAGATGTAATATTTATTTACCTGGAAGCATGAGAAGAAATTCTAAGTTGGACTAGGCCAAGGACTGCTGTTCTTGGGTAGAGTGTAGTCTACGTGATTATTCTATGATTCTGGTTCTGAAAAGAAAATTTATAGTTTCTCCAAAGCCTTATACTGTTTCCTTGCATTTTCATTTCTAGGAACTTCTCTTAAATAAATATTTGCAACTTAAATAGCAGATAGCAAAGTCTTGTTGACACAGCAGCATGGTTCTGCTGCTAGAGAGAAAAGTCAGAGTGAGAAGTATATAAAATACAACAGACATATGAAGTGCATATGCAAAGTCCAGAGAGATGCACTCCAAAGTCTGAGTGATTGCCTCATATTGGCAAGATAATATAATTTGTGCTTTCTTGGTTATTCTTATCTATATTTTCAGTTAACTATGTTTTCCAAATATTCCATAATAGTATCCTTTATAATAATAAATTATTTCTATTTTTTAACCTTTAAATGTTATTTATTTTATTATTTTTGTTTACTTGAAAGAAGGTTATGGCTAGCCTTGAACTCTTCCCTCCTCCTCCTCCTTCTGTCTTCTGGGTGCCAGAATTACAGGTGTGTGCCACAATGCCCAGCTAACAAATTCATTTTGCATCCTGCATTTTCACTGTTAGAAAGATTTCTGGTTCTTACTTTGGTTTAGTGAATCCCTCAGCAGGAGCAAGATTAGAAAAGACAAAAATATTTGTTCTTCTCTTAGGACGAAACCAGTGGTTCTCAACCTTTCTAATGCTCTGACCCTTTAATACAGTTCCTCATTGTTGTGGTGACCCAATCATAAAATTATTTTAGTTGTTACTTCACAACTGTAATTTTGCTACTGTTATGAGTCATAATGTAAATATCTGTGTTTTCTCATGGTCATAGGCAACCCCTGTAAAACAATAGTTTGACACCTCCGCCACGGGGTTGCGACCCACAAGTTGAAAATCACCAGACTAGAGTGTCATGAAATCAAAAAAATCATTCAAAGCCAGATTCTCACTCTCTGCCCATAGGGGTTGTCTTGGGTGAGGGGTGGGTGGGAGGTGCTATATGGTTTGAGGATTTGGTCAAAGGGTCAGGGGTAATTGTATAACATAGAGCATTATAAAGTAAACTGTTTTTAGATTTTTCTATTTCAAACACAGCTATGTATGTACTGCCATTCTCACATTCAAATGGAATTCTTCTAATTAGGAATTTATGTCCCTTGATGTAACAATTTCTTCTCCCATTTTCCTAGACAGAATCATGAATAAACTGGAGGATAAGCAGGACCAGATGATACCATGAAGAGAAGTTTACAGGCCCTCTATTGCCAACTGTTAAGTAAGTTCATGCCACATTTATTCTTTATCTGGAATTTGCCAAGGTTATCACTTTCTGAGCTCCAGGATCTTTGTGGAGGAAGACCAGAGTTGGGTCATTTTTCCTCTGCTTCATCAAGATAAGCCACCAAGCATAAAGTTGCTCTCATGTCTTAGGCATCCATCATACTGTAGACCCCATTATAATTCTAGTATGACTTAAGTATCATTAGTTCAAAATACACATCAAAAACATGATGTTATTTGTTCCATGGTACAATATAAGGTGTTGCTGTATGATCTTGTATTGATTTCTCATGGGAAAAAACTGGTAGAATGTATTTTCTGGATTTTTGTCACATGGAACTTGATAGGCTTCAGGGACCATACAGCCTTTGGCTTGGAATGTGATGCATAGTTATGTGTGATTCTCATAAAGTGAGTGGAATAAATGTGGTTTCTTGGTTTTGTGGCAGAATAAGGAGTATGACTTTCTGTGTGCTGCTCATGTGCTTTTGGATTATGCCATAAAGAACCATGAATGATGGTACTTGGAATGGGAATAGCTACTGAGTTTAATGTAAAGCCCAGTACAGCCCATGCTTTTGATGCTCTGGACAACTCACATGGTACAACAGACACTAGCCACTCTGAGTCAGAGTGAAGCCACTGAGTTGGAAACCTTGTAGATGGAGCTCATTGTGTCTGTCGAGCCTGGTGGGGAGGCAGATGGAAGACAGGTCTTTCCTAAACCAAGTAGTGCCTGACTTTGGCTGAGAGAATAAAATGAATCAAATGAAAACGATTGAGATGCAAATCACTAGGCAGTCAGCCTGCAGAATTTCCGACCCAGGTTAGATTGTTGTAGCATGTGCAAAGCTCTTTATCTACACAAAGATTGGGGCCAAGCGTTTTAATTGGCTCATTTCTTCTGCTGAATTCTAATCCCAGAAACTCATAAGGCTAGTTCGGCCTGTTGGAAAGTCGCCAGGCTGTATGGGGACCCTCTTTTGTTCTTTCTCTTGTGTGTTCTATGGGACCATAATGTTATTGTTCTCTCCCTCTCTCTTTCTTTTTATGATAAGCTTATTTGTTAGAAAGGGGCTCTACAGATTGAAGAGGCTATGCCATAAAGAAACGAGGAAGTCTACCTTGATGGGGAAGGACCTGTGAAAGATAATAGTCTCCCCACACATACACACATGCGCTACATCTCAAAGAAGGAAAGGTAGGCTTTGCTGCAGGAGAATTGGGGTACAGCAGATTTGAGAGGTAGAAAATGTTTGAGGAACCACCTGTGCTGATTGTATGTCCCACATCTTCATATTACTTAAAGCCATGCATTATCTGAAAGGCGCTGGATAAATTATTCTACCATTCCGAGTTCGGCCTAATGCTACACAGTGATCATTCTTCTAAACTCTAAACTGAAAGCTGGAGGGGTCAGACATCACCTGGACAGCTACAGGCTCCAGTTTGCAGAGATGCTGAGAGACTCATATAGCACTAATGAGGCAGCTCTTTGGTAGTTAGGGGTGGGTTGTAACCATCACTAAACCTCCCCGATTATTGACATGCATAATAACTCATATGTGCTATTGGTATCCAATTGTTAAGTGTGGTAGTTTGAATGTAATTGGCTCCTATAATAATATAAGGAGTGGCACTATTAGGAGGTGTGGCTTTGTTGGAGTGGGTATGGCCTTGTTGGAGGAACCGTGTCACTATGGGGGCAGGCTTTGAGGTTTCCTATGCTCACAGTACTGCCCAGTGTCTCAGTTGACTTCCTGTTGCCTGCAAGATGTAGGACTCTTAGCTACTCCTCCAGCACCACTCCTGGCTTTTAAGTGGGTTCTGGGGATCCAAACTCAGGTCCTCATGCATCCACAACAAGTACCTCTTCTTCAGTGTAGTCCAATCTAGAGCTGGGATTATAACGGGACTCCATATGTATTTAATTTTATGATCATTCTCCATAAAAATCTAAAATACCATTAATGTAAGAGGCACTGTTATTTCATGAACGACTAAGAAAAATGTCTTAAGCTTTTGCATGCTGTCAATTACACCTTGCACTGTAGAAACAGGTACATGGGTAACATACATAATTAGTAGCTGGATTGTGCCTAACTGGGTAATGTAGTTCTCAAGTTTCTGCCACTCAGTTCACCTATAGGACTAAGCCTCAGCAAAGCTATCTCTAGTCCAAGCTTCTACTTCAGGTGGGGAGAGATCAGAGGAACTAGGTCGTCACACACTGAAGTCGGCTCATGTGTTCTGTCTTCATGGTTTGTTTCTCCTGACAAGTGAGCGGGAAATCTTCCCTAAGACTAAAAAGGGGAACTGATGTAAATTGTAACTGACATGGTGTTTAGGTCCAAACAACTATTGATTCTGAATCTTGCCTTTCAGATGTTACAGGCCATCATACAGCTTCTGAGGGGCATTCCCAGGGTTGGGGTGATGGGAGCTTCACCCCTCATCCTTTGCAAAAGGGTATCTTCCCTTGCCACTGACACTGCCTGGTCCCAGCCTTCATGGAGTGTGGCAGTGTTGGATTCTGGGTAGAGAATGAAAGAGTTCAAATTCTGGCCCTTCTAAATTATTGGGATTGATTTCCAAACAAAGCATAGCAATCTGAGCATGCTTCCATGGCTTAACAGCTGTTGGGCCATCTCTCCCCCAACGCTTTGCCCGCCCTGCAGCTGTGATAACTCTTGACCCTAATTAGTCACTGCTGTGGGAACATGTTAGACCTTGAATTTCTGTTTGTCCCTTACTTCGTGCTGAATGTTTATTTGTTTGCTTGCTTGCTTGCTTGCTTTTTTCAAATCAAAAATTGGAGGCTGGATATTTTCCCCTTCATGAAAAGATTTGCAAGCACTCTCTAGGGATAGGACAGGTCTCTGTACCTCTGAAGTCATTCGCTCACATTTGAGGTAGAAATGCTGTCAGATGTGACCTTAGGCATCTGCAGTCTTTAGAGGGCTCGTATTGATTTAACGCCTTTCTATGGCTTTGAACACCTTTCATTATAGGATTACCTGGGAATGTCTGAGGGAAGTTGTGCTCATGTTTAGGAACCCTAACTGGCTCATATAAATCCAATTTTCTCTATGAAAGACCCTCTGTGAAGAAGAAAATGTAGTGTTTGGTTGTAATGGTTGTACTCTGAGCTCTCGCCTGTCCTCTGACCAATTATATAACTTCACAAAGTAATTCCTCAACTGTGATGCCCGGATGAAGAGTATAATATCTACCTAGATATATACTCATGAGAGATAAATGAGAAAGGCATAAAAATATTCCAGTGTTATGAAATGCCCCTCAAATATGAGCTGTTGCATTGTTAGACATTAGTCATATTTAGTAAATAACATTTATTGCTTAGCAATCCTGTTTTAAAGAAAGGAGAGAAATAGTCTACATCCAGATGCCAACTCAGATGGGTCCCCCTCACCTACAGAAAGGACATTAATTGAGTACTGTATGTTATATTATTTTCTTTTTTTTTTTTTTGGTTTCGAGACAGGGTTTCACTGTGTAGCTTTGGAGCCTTTCCTGGATCTCACTCTGTGGACCAGGCTGGCCTGGAACTCAGAGATCCGCCTGCCTCTGCCTCCCGAGTGCTGGGATTAAAGGCGTGCGCCACCGCCGCCCGGCCTGTATGTTATATTATTATATATTGCCTTGTTTGACAGGATGTGTTAAAAGTCTAGGGTTTTTTTTTTTCCTGAAAAAGATGTTAAGCAGGGTTTGTTTTATTGTTGTTTTTCGATTAAAAAAGATATTTCCCTCCATCAATTCTATATTCATTTGTAATTAATCTCAGAGTTTTCAAAGACATGAGTCACTGGCTTTACTAATGTGTGGTAGATATTAGAAATTCTTCAGGGCAGAACCCAGGAAGCTTCCAAGCCCAAGACCCATTGCCTCTGCAGCCTCTCTATCCAGACCCTCTCTCCCTCCCTCCCTCCCTCCCTCCCTGCCTCTTTCTGAGTCATTGCCATTGGCAGCCTTTGCCTTGTGGTTGCTCCTCCTTGCTGTGGCAGTTTGCCAGCCTCTCCCCCACCCCAGGGGTGGGGGTGGGGGAGACTGGTCCTCTCCCACTACCTGTATCCTAGCAGCGCCTCTCAGGTGAGCTTGGCTTTACTCAAGCTGAACCGGAGCACTACCAGGAGCTGTGGCTTGGAGAGTTACCCAAATAGCAGACCAGAGTCATTTTCTAGGTACCTGCTAGAGGACACCCCGCATTCCTCTTTGCAGTAGAAAGTAAATGAGAGGGAGGGCTGGGTGCTCTGAAGTGAAACACCACACAGATATGGTAATGGCCAAGATTGAAGCTGCTCTCTTGAAGATCTCTATGAAGCATGGCCAGCCCTCCACCCCTAGAGAAAGCCAGCTTTAGAGTAAGCCAGAGTGGCTAGAGCAGCTTTCCTGAATACACGACAAAGGAGAAGTCTAGGGGAGAAAGGCTGCTCGGATAAAGAGCTCATTTCATTCATACGTTATGGCTATTTTGACCATAAGAGTGTTAAATGATTGAACTAAAAAATAAAACACAGTAACTCTCTTAAATAGGCTAGCTATAGAAATTTCATCCAGAAAAAAATAATCCCATATTTCATTTGGTCTGATACTGTCAGGATATTCACTTTTCTCATGACGAGTGTCAGAGGGAGCGCTGTGAGTTCTGAGGGAGTCCTGTGGGTCAGCTTATTTATAAAGGTCACCAGGAATAACCCAGAGAGCCATGTAGGCGTGGGCCCAGGGATGGCAGGAAGCCCAGCAAGGGTGGAGCGTCTGTCTTACAAGCTCTGGTAAGAGACAGCTCACGCTTTGGACTATCTCCATTACAGAGGCAAAGCTGGAGTCTACATTCCTGGGTATGTCAGTCATCCATTGAGTAAGACAAGGGCATGCCAGGCACTGTCCACTTAAGCTTGGTGACTCGCACGTTAAGGTATATGTTGAACATTCAGGATGGTACCATAAACACTGGGCCATTCTTCCCTCTCCCTGCTCCCCTCCCATTTCTCTGAGTATAAATTTAGTAAGAGATCACGTCTTCCATCGCTGAGAACCTGATCTAGAGGAGTGGGGAAGATTGATGATTAAGCAGACTGCTGTTGATGCATCAACTGCACCCCTTGGCCAAAGATGTGATTGAAATTGCTCCTGGGCATAACACCCCTGCTTTATTAAATTGTAGCGATGAATATGACTGGGTGTTTTATTCTCTTATTCCTTCCCATTTCTTCAGCAGTACCATCACATAGATGAGGAGAAACTCTTTTTGGTTGATGGTGTTGGGGACTGAACACAGAACCTTGCACATGCCAAGCAAGCATTCTGCCTCAAAGCTATATACTTATCATTATTAGCCATTATTATCTTTATTATTATTTGTAGGGCTGGGGGTTGAACCAAAGACCTTGCACATGGCAGGCAGGCATTTGGAATCATCACCACTCTCAAAATCCAAATTTCTTCCCAGTCCATGGATACTTTATAAAGTTCTAGGACCAGTGAGATGGCTCAGCAGGACAAGGTGCTTGCTGCCAAGCATGATGACCTGCGTTCAGTCCCTGGGACACACATGGTAGGAGAGAACAAACTCTCAGGAGTTGCCCTCTGACCTCCACATAATGACGGGATTACACACACACACACACACACACACACACACACACACACACACACACACACACACCAAATAGATGTAATCAAAATTTAAATCATGAACTTATGAAAACCAGAAAACTATTTACAGATTTTTTTTTAAGGCAAGTTACGGTATAACTATGAAGGAAGGAGGAAATGGCTGTGCACATGTTCCCATGAGAGGATCTGGATGGACACACATCCTTACGTATCCAAGAAGGAACCGAGAAGTTGACTTCAGTGCTCCATGGAGACTGAGTTGATGGCTGCTGGGCCATTTACTTTTGGAAGGGAGCAAAGGACAGAAGAATAAAATGTTAAGAGATGGTTGCTAAATCTCAACAGACATTGGCCAGAGTGGCCATTTGCTGCCCTTTTCTTTCATCTTCTGGAAAGAGCTTTATTCTTTAGCTTGTGTGGAAATCATATATTCTCACAATCAGAAGGAAGACCTGTTAGTAGTGGCCACTCCATCAATGGATAAATAGTAAAGATACTGTGGCCACGCTGAGT
The DNA here is from genome assembly GCA_902168415.1 of Peromyscus melanophrys. Classification (NCBI taxonomy): domain Eukaryota; kingdom Metazoa; phylum Chordata; class Mammalia; order Rodentia; family Cricetidae; genus Peromyscus; species Peromyscus melanophrys. Next base: position 23,516 of record CABHPR010157203.1, on the reverse strand, counting down.
GGATAAGCAACATGGCCAGGCCCCCAGCCTGGCTGATGTGAGGGGAGAAGCTTAAATGCCTCAGAGGCAAGGTGCATGCTGGGCATCCTTTCCTGCCGCCCCACCCCACCCCTGACTTATGCTCAGTCACACTAGCTTTGCTTCCTTTTACTAATGCATTAGCGTGTTCTCTGCTCTGGGCTTTGGGGCCAGTCATTCATCCTGCCGTGGAATTCCTGTCTCCTGCAGTTCAGACTCTAGTCCATAACCCAGCATGCCACATCCTAGTCTCTCTGTCATGTTTCCCTCAAGTTCTCTATGACATGCAGTCATGTGACGCTTCTCTTGACTGCATCTGTTTATCACTTCTGTGTTCCTTTGGACCGTCAGCCGAAAGCCAGCACAAGCTCCTTTTCAGCCTACAAGGATGTCTGGAACTTGGGTGGTCCAACCTCTCCTGGTGACAGTGGCATTAGCAGTGAAACGAACTAGACAGAGGAGCAATGAGCAGACAGATGGATAGTGAGAGAGCCACCATCATGATGTATGTCATGTCTATTCCCAGACATGCAACACAAGCCACATGGCTCATTTAATTTTTTTTTTTCTGGTAGCGACATTTGAAAACAAAAAACAAAAAAACAAAAAAACTAAGTGAAAAGCAACAAGTGAAATCAATTCCAATATCGCATTCTATTTAATACAGTGTGCTGTGTCCTTACATGGCTCTGGTCTCAGAACCCTGACTAGGGACAACAAGGGAATAAAGGAAGGACCGACACACGGACAGAGAAGCTGGGATTGGATGGTCTGGGCTCTCTGATGGAGCTGCTGCAGCACCTAGGAAGCTCAGCATGTTCGTTCTATGCAGTTAAACGGAGAGGTGGGGTTGTTCCTTAGAGCTGAAAGAAGCAGGATTACATACAGATAACCAAGGGGATGGCGCTGTGATATACAGCTGAACAAGGAGGTGGGTTTAGCTAATCTTCATAGAAGCATTCCCTATAGAGGAGCAGTCTCCAGGCCTTAAACATCTAGAAGGAAAAAGAAAGAAAGGTACGGTGTACGTTGTCTGCACATACTGTCGGCATTTGCACTAGAACCAGAGGAAGGCCTTGCCATCCCTCTGAGTGCTCCTGGGGAAGGCTTTGCCACTCCCCTGGGGCTGAGACATCGGGGTCCTTGACAATGCTGTGTTCATGTCAAAAAATGCACGTTCACTCAGGACTTCACTCAGTGCCTACACCAGTGCATCCAAAATATTATTTCCATATGAAGTCAATACTAAAAAGTGGTTAGTTACTCTGCTTCCCCTCACAGGCACATGCCAGTCCTTTGAAATCTCATGGACAGGTTTATAGCACATCTCAATTTAAATACTAAATTTTTGTCAGAAGTATTTGGCATTTAGATGTCATAAAATTGATAGTTGCCCAGGGGGTGCTGCTGGGGAGATGGCTCGGACAGTAAAATGCTTTGCCACTAAAGCTCAAGGACATTCTGTCCTGGCATCCCTGGGGAATGAAAGCCAGGTATGGCGACCCATATTATAATCCCAGGATTGGCAAGGTAGAGACAGGAAGATCCCCAGGGCTTACTGGCAGCCAGTCTAGGTGATTGGTGAGCTCAAAGTTCAGCAAAAAACCCTGTCTCAAAACATAAGGTGAAGGGTGGTAGAAGACACCCAGGATCAACAGCTGGCCTCCATGGGCACACACACACACATACCCCCACACACTTGCATGCACACACACACAAACACATACATACATATGTTCATATATACAAGCACTAGTACAGGCACAAAATTGATAGTTGGAAAAGTAGGTTTTTAGCTTTATTAGTTATCAGTTTTAAATTTTAAATGAATTAAAATTAAGAGAGATTTAAAGATAGGCTCCTCTATTACACTAGCAACATGTTGGGTCTGTGTCAGATGCTTCAGACTGTTGCTTATGAAGGCCCTGCAGCTCCTCCTGCCTTGTATCACTGTGTGAGGACAGAGTCCCTCATGGACAGAATCCCTGGGACTCTGTCTACAGTCTGTCAACTTCTTGGCTGACATGTGAAGAGAGAGAAGTGGAGAGATCATTTTAAAACCTTGTGAGCTATATTATTTAATTCTGGTTTGTTCTGGAAAGAGCAAAGCTGGGGCCCTCAAAAGGTCCATGGATCACAGTCCTCTGGAAACATCGCCCAAGGCATGGAAAAGAAAGGGAACCACAGAGAGCACAGGCCTATTCCAGAGGCTTCACACCCACACCTGGAGTCATAGGATGCTTCTCTGCAGGAAAGTGGATTTCTCAAGTCCCTGCAAAGGACCTGCCCTGCAGAGGTGCATTCTTAGGCCCCACCCCTTCGGGCAAAGCCTCTTCATGTCAGCCCCTCCTGATTTTCCTGCTACAAGCTCATTACACTAACAATTCCACAAAATATTGTTTCATGATATGTAAGTCCCTCAGGAGAAGAACAAGGGTCAGAATTATGTTCTGAGTCATCGATGTCACAGGCTTCTGTCATGGCTCTAAGTTAATTACAAAATGACAGTTCTCTTCAGCTAAAGGCACTAGCAGACTAACTCTAATTGACATGTCCAGGGCCACATGCCCAGATGTCCAGGGTGCCTGACAGACACAGAGCTGAAGCTTGACATGGCAGAAGTCACCAAGGGTTGAACCTTCCACAGAGAGAGCTCACAGGAGAGAGCTCTTTTCCAGTGGAACAAACTGTCAAGAATGGAATCCTTAGAAGAAAACAGGACTTAGAACCATCTCTAACTCCTGGGGAGACTTAGTAAGTCCCTTTTTGTTTTCATTATCTTTTAACACACTATTTTTTAAGACAGTTCTATGCAGTTCTGATCTCAAACTCAATGTAGTTCTCCTGCCTCAGCCTCTTAGGTGCTAGGATTACAGGCATGTACCACTCAATACCTGGCTTCTTTTGGGAGAAGATGGGAGGGGGTGTCTTATATAGACCAGTCTGACCTCAAACACAGATGAGACTGACCTTCAACTGTTCACATTGTCTCTACCTCCTGAGTGTTAACGTTACACCACACCCAGTTTCAACACACTTCAATAAAGAACCTATTCTGTGTTAGACATGAGCCCAGCGATGGGGAATAGCTCAGTGACAGAGTGCTTAGCTGTCATGTGAGAGGTCCTGCGTTCAGACTTCCAGACGTAAGCCCTAACCTGAGAGCTCCAAAGCTAGTGGAGAGAGAGGCTTCACAACAGAACTATAGCACAAACACTATCCATTGTTGTCCCTCTCCTCAGACAGAGTGCCTGCTAGATAGCTTTGTGGAAGACTCTAGGATTATAGATACAAGGTATACTTTCCACCCTCCAGAATCGCATAATCAAGAGGACAGGTATGAAATATGAAAACAAAAGATGCCACATTATGGGATATGGTAAAAAGCCATATATCAAGACTCTTCTCAAATGCACTTTAACTAGTGAAAAGGGCAACATATGAATCCACCTTCTGATTCTTCATCGTATGTTTTAATTGGTTCCAAACTTGGGAAATGGCAAATATTATTCCCCAAAACCAACATTATAAGTGGCAGCAGGAAAAGCTTTTTGTACTTACCCAGCTGTTTCCCATCCAATATACACCGACTCCTGACAACGCTGGTGATATATGTTACTTTATCACCATGTTACTTTTAAGGAAATGCAAGCCAGGCATGGTGATACATGCAATTCCAGCACCAATGAGGTGGAAGCAGGGGAATCATGAGTTCAAGGTCATCCTCAGCTACATATGGAGTTTGAGGCCAGCCTGAGTTATCTGAGACCCTGTGGCAGGAGATGAAAAGGAAACCCAAAAAGCCAAGTGTCATGTTTTTTAGGGGGAACTTAGATCCACAGTCTCCATCTTCCAGTCCAGAATCTTCCCACATCCCCTTCACCCTCCCATAATTCCAAATCACAGCTCTCGAAACGGGAAGATTATACAACCCTCTTCCCACTCAGAAGAAAGCAGGGCCATCCAAGTGGGTTTTTCTAACAGCTTTGGCAGCCCCAGCCAATGAACTTGTCCACCCTTCCTTGACAGTCTGCATTAGCTTGTCTCCAAAGCCTGGCAGTTAGTTCTTGTTGTCTGTACCCTCACCCCAGATCTGTCTGAAGTAAAAAGCAAGATTGACTCTGAAGTCAGACATTGGCTGGACAATATTTGGCAAAAAAAAAAAAAAAAAAATTATTGCAACCTAAAGGCATTGGGCCATTTCTTTTGTAAGCTGGTGAATCTGTAGCTTAATTTTTTTTTTTTTTTGGTTGTTATTTTTTTGGTTCACAGGCTCTGGTTGTGCCGTCCTTATGTCTATATTTTTAGAAATCCTAGATTATTATAGAAACTGTGAAAAAAAGATGGGAAAAGAAATCTGGCTCCCAATGTAACATCCGCTTAATTATTTCTTAGATTAAATTTGCCTTCATCCAGCCCTCAGCAGAGGCTGCGCCTGCCCCTGCTGCTGAATGAAGAAGCTCTGGCCCTTATGTGGTTGCCAAGGGAGCTCCTGGATGATGGGGAAGTTTCATGTCATTGCTGGCTCTTCTCATCCAGCTGATTCTGGGTACCCATTGGGTGTGAGGAGGAAAGTGAGGAAAGGGCACACAGAAGGGTGGATAGCTGATGTTCAGTAAAATACCCCTCCCTTCCCCCCGCCTGTAGCATGAATCTTAAAAGGTCATAATAATAATAATAATAAAATAATAATAATATAATAATAATAATAATAATAATAATAATAATAATAATAATAATAATAATAATAAAACTCGGGAGCCAGATATTGGGGTGAATGCTCAAAGGTCAGAGAAACAGAACAGGCCACAGCTAACCTCACCTCACCAACTTCTCAGCTGATCTCGTTTCCTCAAACTGAAAGTCTCTGTGTCCTCATCCGAATGAATCTCAGCTGAACTGCTGCTCAAAAGCCTGAAAGCTTAACCAGGCTCTAACGCCTTATATACCTTTCTGCTTCCTGCCATCACAGGCATGTGTCACCATGCCTGGCTGTTTCCAGTGTGGCTTTGAACTCACAGAGATCCAGGTGGATCTCTGCCTTCAGAATGCTAGGATTAAAGCTGTGTGTGCCACCATTTTCTGGCCTCTATATCTAGTGGTTTTTCTGTTCTCTGACCCCAGATAAGTCTATCAGTGTTCACAATATATTGGGGAACACAATATCACCACACCCGCCTTAGATTTCCTCCCTTTCTCCATAAGCAGCCCAATCTTCAGCAGACCTTAGAATAAGCTCAGCTCAGGGTTTCCTGCCGAGTCGTCTTCCACAGGAGTTTGATGCACTCTCCCATAAGCCCTTAACACTGAAGGCCTTCCCTCCACAGAATGCTCACCTAGCGCAATGACAGGGATGCTGACTGGCCTTGATTCTTTGGGTATTGCCTCAGCTCAGACTCCACAACTGAGCCGATGTTACTGGCGCAGATTAAGGTTGAATGTTCTAGACCCTTGTGGACATCGTGGGTGTGACGTCACCAGCAGCACTGTCTGCAGCCATGTTACTTTCCTTCTGCATGCTCTTAGCTCTTCCACATCCTCAGTGCCCACCTCTGTGCCCATGCTACACAGCCCACTAGTCTTTTATATGCAGTATTTGAAAAGCACAAATGATATTTTTCCCCTCCCTTCCTTTCTTCCTCCCTCCCTCCTTCCCTCCCTCTCTCTCTCCTTCCCTCCCTCTCTCTCTCCCT
>CABHPR010157203.1:4689-17705 GCA_902168415.1 Peromyscus melanophrys | reverse complement strand
CTGCAGGAGAAGGTTAATGCAGTTCAGTGAAGAGAAAGGGAGTAATAATAAATATGTTGCAAAGCTAGGTTTGCTGGTGCACACCTGTGATCCCAGCATGCAGGAAACTGAGGCAGGAAGAGTGTGAGTCTCAGGTTATAGTAATAACCTGTCTCAAAACTAACCAAAAGTATTAAATAAGCCTGGAGTCTCAGAGTAAAGAAATAGAGAAAAGTAAATTAAGCAATCATAGACAAGGTCATCAATGAATTCAGAGTTGGTATAAACGTATGAGCAGATGGAGAAGTTTTTGAACCATCCTCACTCTTACAGTCAGAGCTCATAATAATATGGACAGGTTTTCATCATTGTTTTAATTTTCTATTTAATAAATTTACCGTAAGAGTGTAAGAGTCTTTGGAGAGCTACACTGGATTGTAGTCTGAAAGTGCTGATGATTTGACATTTGAAGAATTGCAAAACATCTTGCAAAAACCCTTTGGTTGACCCCGAGCTTTCTCTGCTTACGTGACACAGTTTGTCCCATGTACAGGGTCTGAAGTTCAGCAATGACTCTGCTCATTGTACATAAGTGTTTAGATCAGATGGCCTAGGGAGAAAGCAGCCGCACCTTAGTGATGTGTTTTCAAGTTCAGCAAAAGCACCTACACTAATGAAATCAGCTACTCAGTTTTCTGTTGCCATGACTACTCTGTTGCCATGGCTACTCTGTTGCCACGCACGATAGCCCTGAGCATCCTTTTCCTGCAACTGATGACATTTCAAACTATGGACTCAGCTATCAGAGGCTCCATTTTCTTAAATTTTCTTTTGTACTGAATACGTTTTCTTTTAAGGAACAAGAAACTTTTAAACTCTGAATATGTAAGAGATTAATGTGCATGCAGTAGAAAACGTTAGTAAGAAAAAATAAATTTTAGTTTATGAAAAATACAGTAGCTATATATACTTACCCCTCAAAAAATGCCTTCTTGAAGTGTCAGTACAGTAATCTAGAAATAGAAGCCTCAGGCTCATGTGTATGCAGGACTGAGCTGCATGACAGGCTTTAACACATTATGTTCCCGGTTGTACGATTAGCAGTAGTTCGTTGGTAGCATTTTTCACTGTTTTCATATTATCAAATGGGTATGTAATGGGTATGGTCAGACTACAGGATGCTTTGGGTTTTTCCTGCTTCTGCAAGCTGTCCTCAATGCAATTGAGTGGTGCATAGCATCATCACGGACTCTACCTGCAAGGGTGAGGAGACTTTTTTTTTAATAGCCATCTTCTCAACCTTGATATACTTTGCCTCACTCTTTTCTTCCTTTTTTTCTCTCTCATCTTCGAAAAAAACAGGTTTATTTGACTTGGAACCATTGTTTTAAAAATCATAGAGCACATTCCTGGGGCAAGAAGCCCTGGACTTTTGCTTGCTTGTTTACCTTGAGGACTCTTATTGCCTGTGCAGCCCTACTGGGTTTTTCTTTACCTTGAGGACTCTTATTGCCTGTACAGCCCTACTGGGTTCTTTTTTGCCTTGAGGACTCTTATTGCCTGTGCAGCCCTACTGGGTTTTTCTTTACCTTGAGGACTCTTATTGCCTGTGCAGCCCTACTGGGTTTTTCTTTACCTTGAGGACTCTTACTGCCTGTGCAGCCCTACTGGGTTCTTGTTTGCTTTGAGGACTCTTATTGCCTGTGCAGCCCTCCTGGGTTCTTCTTTGCCTTGATGACTCTTATTGCCTGTGTAGCCCTACCGGGTTGTAGTAGTGAGCTGGTGACCTTCCAAAATAGAAGTTGGTACCCAGCCAGCAATTTCTGTAAATGAATCAGATCAGAAGATATGCATGCATGCATGCATGCAGCAAATATGTGAGTGCCTTTATAAGCTATGTGTGAAATCCTGGATGTGTCCTTGTAAGTTCAAACAGATCAATTTTTAACCTCTGAGAGAAAGATAGCTTTAGAAAGTTATCCTTTTCCAAAGCAAATTTTCATAGGCATGTAGAAGAGCTTACTATGGAGCCTCAGCAAGAGGATAAGGTCTCTTAAAGAGTTTCGTGCCGGGCATGGAGGCACATTTAATCCAAGTATGAGGGAGGAAGAGGTAGGAGGATCTCTGATGAGTTCAATGCCACCCTGGTCTACATAGCAAGTTCTAGGCCAGACTCAACTACACAGGAAGACCATATCAAGAAAAGAGAATTTTTTCAGTTTTTTAAAGCTTCATACCGTCAGCCAGTAGGTATCTGGTTGTTCTTGTTTGTGTTCGTTTTGGTTTTGGTTGCTTGTTTTTTGTCAGTAGGCCATTGACTATAGCAACACCTAGACCACCATGGCCTAAAATTTAAAAAATTCATTTATTTTTTTTTTCTTTCGAGACAGGGTTTCTCTAGGTAGCTCTGCCTGTCCTAAAACTCACTCTGTAGACCAGGCTGGCCTTGAACTCATGGAGATGTGCCTCCCTCTGCTTTCTAAGTGCTAGGATTAAAGGCATGCACCACCATCACCCGGCTTCATTTTTTTTTAAGAGTTGTTTTACTTGTTTAGTTTACAGGGTGTGTGTGTGTGTGTGTGTGTGTGTGTGTGTGTGTGTGTGTGTGTGCGCGCGTGTGCGCGCGCGCGCGCCTCTGCCATGGTGTGTCTGGAGATCAGAGGACGGCTACTAGTTGTCCTCTCCAGCTGCCTGTGGGATCCAGGGTTCCAGCCTGGGTTGTCAGACATGCGCAGAAGTGCCTCAGCTTGAAGCACCATCTCTCTGGCCCACAAAGGTCTGTTTCTTACTCACAAGTCTCATCTCTGATTGCCTCTGAGATGTGGTCAGGAACTGAAGATTCTTTCCATCTCATGAGCCTAGCCTCATCAATACTTGGCCTCCAAGATCGTGACAGAAAAAAGAAGAGATACCACATTTGTCCCTCCCTAGCCTTGAAGTGATATATATAATATCTGTTCCACCATGCGGATCCAGATGCAGGAAGACTGGGGATGTCCATGGTTTGGCATCTGCTTCCCAAGAACAAATCTACTATGAGAGGGAAACACGGAGCATGACTAAAAACCTAGTGATTTCTATAGTCTTTGCATTAATCATAAAACTCTTAACTAGAGAGTAACTAATAAAATGAGACAGCCCGTCAAGTGTCGAATTTGTCTGACAGCCTGTGGCATGAAGAAGAATGAAGACCATCAATGTGTCTCTCCGACACAGCAAGTTCTAATCCAGTTGCCATGGAGCTCCTATGCACTGTGTCATTATAATGGCTTCCCGTTACAGAATTCTGTTGCCATTGCTGTCATCATCACCGCGTCCCCTGGTGCGGGTGGGTACCCCGGAGCTCCATGAATGAGTGATCAGAAACACCTTAATTTCAACGTTTTGACAGACTTGTGGGGTAAATATTACTTTCCTGCAGTTGAAAAGGAAATTGTGAAACGTTTCAACTCTGTTGTACTGGTATTGAAAGAGCAGGAAATGCGGGTGAATAGAAACGGGGTCACTATCTAAAATTATCCACGTGGCGTGCCGCACAACACTTGCATTGCAGGCTGTGGTAATGGGTCCTCCTGGAGTCCTGTGACTCGTCAATGGAGGACCTGAATGAAAAGTTCAGCTGAGGAATAATTAGAAAAACAGCAGCTCGTGGTTCTGGCCCCGTACGCTTGCTCAGCTGGTAGCTTCTTTTTAGGTTGTGCTGATGTTAGCTCTGATCGGTCTTTTTCTTGAAGCTGTCTGTGAGGAAGTCTTTCATCATAGCAACTGTTGTTATCTTTCTGTGGAGAGATGGAAAGTCAAGAGCTGAGAGTATTACAGGAAGAGGAGAAACAATAGATGGTGACAGGGGCGTAGAATCCCGCCCTCTTTAGAACCACGGGGATAGATGGGAGACCTCTCTGACCTCTAATCACTCATCTGAAAGATGGGGCTGGGACAAGCCCTCTGTGCCCATTGATGACTGCAGAGAATCTCACTGAAGCAGGTACAGTTAGCCTAACAAATACAGTTCTCAATGGTAAGAACAAATCTGTAAAAATCGGAAATGCTGGATTCTAGTTCTGGCTCTGCTCCTAACCTGCTCTTGCTCCTCTTACCTACTGAGCTTCGCTGGACCCTTTCATAAAGCATTTTCATTTATTCACCTGCATTAATGAGAGGACAAGAACCAATAGAGTGAATATCTATTAAGAGAGGATTATCAGATTGGCTGTGGTCTGCAGTCTGGGTACTCGAACAGTGGCTGGATTCATACAAGAGAAGTGAGAACCTGGTGGCACCTCAGTCCATTGGGCTGGTTGCCTCCGTAATCCCATCCTGATGCCAAGGGCCTAGAGGATTCCTGGAGAGCCACTGGTAGGCTCTGATGTAATACTGGTGACAGGCAGCTCAGAGCAAGACAAATTACATAGGTGACCTCATTACCAAGATGTGAAGGCAAGCCAGCAAAAGCAGAAGCATTTCCCTCAGGCCCCTTCATATCTGGGCATCCTGGGAAGGTGCTGCCTGCACTGAGGGTAGGTCATCTGACTTCAATTAACCTGATCAAGAAAACACTTTCCAGGTATGCCCAGAGGCTTCCCTCATGGAGGATTCTGGTACCATCATAGCGCCTGTGAAAACACCGAGTTATCTGTAGAGTTGCTCCTTCTGTTAAAAGGAGTACTGTTAAAAAAACAAAAAGTTGGCCAGGGTATCATCAGGTCTACACATTGCAGTTGTTTAGAAAAAGCATCAGAAAAGGAGTGTGAGTAAAGACAACACGAGGCCTCCTCCAGTTAGCCCTCCCCATCACTGCTGCTCAGGAAGGTCCTCATCTTTTCAGTGGTGGCCAGAGTCATGCAGAAAACGGAAGCACAGTGCCCCTCTAACTGACTTTGTGAAATCTACTCAGGCTGCAGGAGGAGTCCTCAACAGCACTCAGTAATTTCACCTTTTTTCATTATTGACCAAGTTACTGCTGGTCATCTTGAGAAATGTGTTTTCGGTGTCTAGTGTATGCTACTCAGGTGTAGTCGTTATGCATATTAAATAATTTGTTTTTAAAAGACGGTAATAGGCCTGATGTCACAGAGCTTCTGGTAAATTCTACAGAGGGTGGGAAGCTGCCCATCAGAAATTTGAAAAACTAAACTGTAAAAATGTAGCATCAATGGGAGTCCCAAGCCTCTCTGTGAAGGAGAATGTGTCATTCTCCTGTAAAGGAGGATGTAAAAGGTATTTTGTAAGTATTTGCGGGTTAAATGACCACCCAGGAAAAGATAGTCCCTGTGACGGGGAAGCCAATGTGCAAACCTGTCAGTGACTGTGACTTTGTCACAACAGAAACCTCTGTTGAGCAGCTATAGCCATGGATAGACCTACCCTCTCATGATCTAGGTTTTTAGTTCATGTTAAATGTGCCATGTGTGTAATTCCAGAAAGCAATCTAAATAGACACGGTTCCTGTGGGTAGCCTGAGGACCAGTCACCATATGTGAAGAAGCTGAGGCTGGCAAACCCAGCCAAAGTCCCAACCACATCAACAGAAGCCACTTAAATCGGCATCTCTTGAGACCAGCCAGAAATGGGGATTTTCTTGTTAGAGAGTCATTCTCAAATAAGCAGCCTCCAGATGGTTATGGATTAACTTCGTCTATATATGAGACCTCACCAAAGAGTCGCCTAATATAGAAGGAAACAAGCCGAGATGTGCAGGAGTCAGCCAAATAGAGGGTTGATTGATGACAGATTGATTGACTACCTTGTTAAAAGGAAAAAAAACTTCAGATATTGCAATTAATTACCATGTGCCAAAACATGAACTAGTTCATATCTCCCAATCCACTGGTGTCTAGTAAACTACCCTGCAACTGAGTAGCTTAAATACTCATTTGTTTTCCTTGAGGATTTTGTCGGCTGGGAGCTCAGGGTACAGGGAGAATAGTTTGTCGTGTCTGAATTATCCAAGTCCTCAGCTGTGACCTAGAGACTGTACTGGTTCACTAGTTGGCTGCTGCAGATCTCAGCTGGCTTATGTTGCTATGATTGGGACCTCATCTGGGTTAGCAGCTTTTACCTTTCATATATGGTGGGTGGTCCCTAGGGTGTCTGTGGGAAGAACCCAGCAGAACCCAGCCCCAGAGTGACACAGCATCACTTCCACAGCGTTCTGGAGGGAAAGGGCCCTGAGTTTTAGCTCTTGAACATTAGCAAAGCTCTGAGAGAGCACTTACCACCAGAAATATTGGTACATCCAGTCTAGAAAAACACTGCCTGTCATCTTATGAAAAAATATAGTTAAATGAAAGATAGAAATGAGAAGATAAGAAATTATCTTAACTGACCAGCCAAATTTGAAAAAGAACCAGCCAGAACTAATTACACATATAGTCTAGCCAGGTGTATTGGCACATGCTTATTTGTAATCCCAGCACTGAGGAGGCTTGAGGCAGGAGGATCACTGCAAGCTGAGAGCCATCCTAGTCTACATAGTAATTTCCAGATCATTCAGGGCCATATATAAGTCTTCAAAACAAAACAAAACAAAAATAAGTAGCCAGGCATGGTGGTGCACGCCTTTAAACCCAGTACTTAGGAGGCAGAGGTAAGCCTGACCTGGTCTACAAAACAAGTTCCAGGACAGCCATGGCTCTGTTACATAGAGAAACCTTGTCTCAAAACCAAACCAAAACAAAACAAAACAAAAGAAATCTTAATGCATCTGTAATTGGGGGAATTAAAAAAAAAAAAAAAAGACTAGAGGCTGGGTATGGTGGTACATGACTTGAATTCCAGCATTGAGATGCAGAAGTAGTCACAGCTCTGTGAGTTTGAGACCAGCATGGTCTCTATAGAGTGAGTTCCAGGACAGACAGGTTGACAAGAGCGAGACCATGTCTCAAAAGAAAGTGGGGTGTGGGGAGAATAATGTGAGGACATAATGACTGGGAATATTTTCTAGAATATATGAAAGATACAAGTAATATACAAATGCTCAGATTATGGAAACAAAGTACCAATAAAAGTGTATAACAAGAGCACCACACCTAAACAGATGAGCAAGATCATCTCAAAACAGGCCAGAGGTAAAGACTCCTGAATACTGGTGGATGACTTCTAATGAGTATTATTACAGTATTGGTGGCAAGTAACTACCAGTCTGGGATTAAGGTGCCGATGAAACAATCTTTTAAGACGTGTGGTGGTTTGAATAGGTGTGGCCTCCGTAGACTCATGTGTTTGAACGCTTGGCCCATAGGGAGTGGCACTACTAGAAGGTGTGGCCTTGTTGGAGGAAGTGTGTCACTATGGAGGTGGGCTTTGAGATCTCATATGCTCAAGCTATGTCCACTGTAGAGCATAGTCTCCTTCTGCTGCCTGTGGATCAAGATGTAGAGCTCTCGGCTCCTTCTCCAGCACCATGTCTGCCTGCACACTGCCATGCTTCCCACTATAACAATAATGGACTGAACCCCTGAAACTGTAAGCCAGCCCCAGTGAAATGCTTTCCTTTGTAAGAGTTGCTGTGGTCATGGTGTCTCTTCACAGCAATTAGAAACCCTGACTAAGACAGGAGGACAGCAGAAGCAATTTTGTTTTTTTAAACAGCATTTTCATATGTACCCTTTGAGTTACAGAATCTTCCAAAGAGATGCTTCAGAAAGAAGAAAAACATTTCCTGGAAGGAATGCCTTAAATCAAGGAATATTCAAACCCAGTGTGGTGGCACATATCTTTAATCCCAGTGCTTGGGAGGCAGAGGCAGGAAGATCTCTTTGAGCTTGAAGCCACCCTGGTCTACATATCAAGTTCCAGAATAGCCAGAGATACATAGAGAGATCCTGTCTCAAAAAATTTTTTTCAGCAATGAAATAGACAAGTGTGAGAGTGAAGTCTTTTCTTTATTAAGCAGTATGATAATATCTGGCCTGCAGAGTTGATGAAAAGAAAAACTATAGCATGCTGTACAATTATGGCATTGAAACTTGGAGAAATTTGGAAAATTCAGTCATTTAAGTTTCTTGTATCATTCAAGAAAATAGAAATGCATTGATTTTTTTCTTAGACAAGGTGACATTGCCACAAAGGTCCTGGGGACTACTGAAATGGTAAAAATAAGATTCATGAATTCCAAACTAGCAAAATCTACTCAACAGAATAAGAAAAATAGAATTTTCAGAGCCCACAGGAACACAATCAAGAAGGGAGAAAATGGGGCAGAGAGAAAATTGAGTAAATAAGACAAGGCAGAAATAACCCCAAATATCAAAAAGTACAATAAATATAAATAAGCCAAACTAACCAATGAAGTGCCCCACCACAAAATTTATTTAACCATACCTTAGAGCAAAAACCAGAAAAGGATGAGAAACAGAAGTACTCAGTTAGTTTTACTGATGATCAGAGTTGTGACATTGCAGCCTAGTGGGAGGGATGGCTGAACATGGTACCTACAAAGGACACCATGTCTATATCTGTCAATCCTGATGTCAAAATGCCTACAAGACATACTACATCTTCTTACCTGTCTCTAGGGTAGAGGCAACTGGACATCTTTAGTGATACCTCTTTTGAGGCTGTCTCTCTTAATATTCATGACCTGGGTCATCTTCATCACAACTCCTGTGTTATAGAGTAGCACCTCTTTCATGACCCAAGATGTCAAACTCTGGTGAGGAATGAAGTGCTTGTGGAGTTATTGAAGGATTAACTGTAGACTCGTAAACCATCCCAGAGTTGTTACAGGAGATGAGGCAGCATCATCAAGTATTTATCAAAGTGATTCATCTCCATTGCTGTGGACAGACTACATTCTCGTTCTGACACTGAGAGTTTATAGCCAGCCTCTGAGTCATTGCAAATATATTATTAATAATCCTTAGGAAAGCAGGACATTGTTGACTGATTTTGGAGTGTTGCTTGAACAGTGGAGCCTGGCTTCATAGTAACAGTGTCTCTGGCAACTTGATCTTCTTGAAACAAAATCTGAAGACGTATCCTGTTTCTCCTTCCCATTCTTTTATTTGATAATATGTTAAAGCTTGCATTGACAAATTAGGCTGGAGATAAGAACCTTGATCTACCTCTGCCCTCCTCTTTGAGAGCCATTATTGAATAAAGAGACATTTGACATGAGATTGGCATTAGTAATGGGATTGGTTTGTTTATCTACACTGGATAAGTTAGTGCTGGGAAGCTGTAAACTGGGCAGAATGATGTGATTCAGGAGATAAGTGTAGGGACTTCTCTTATAGGTGGTTCCCTGTGTACTGGGCACCCAGCACTGAGCGACACCCCTCTTGTAGAAGTCAGTGGTCCCAGCAGCCTTTACCAGAACCCCAACATGAAGAAGGATCCAGTAGGGAAGAGATCCTCTATATGAGGAGTTGCTTTCATATCTTCCCTGGGGACCTTGTGAGAAAGGTGATGGGTAAAGCAGATCTCAAGACTGAGTCCCATAGTGAAAACCACTCACACCTGCTGTGTATGTTTATGTCCCCCTCCCAAACTCACCTGGCAAAAGTCTTAACCCCTGAGGTGACATTGTTAGGAAGAGGGCACTTTGGGACGAGAGTAAACCATGAGGGTGGAGCCTTCATACTGGGGTTAGTGCCCTTATTACAGAAGCCCCAGGAAGCTCCCTCAGCCCTCCCACTGTGATGATACAGTGAGAAGACAGTGTCTGCTGCTGCCAGAGAAAGTTATCTGAGAATTAAACTCCCTTTCCTGCTTTCAAAACCTTCTTAGGACTCCTAGGTCTAATAAACTGTATCAGCAGTGTCAATAAGAGGAACCCGGGAGGCTGCAGTATGCTGCAGATGATCCTGCATTTTCTATTCCTGACAGGACAGTTTCCTAGCTGAGAGACCTTTGACTCCTTTCCTTCATTATTAAGTGGGAGGGGGCATGCCTGCATCTGGGATGCCCAGGGAGGCAGGGAGTGCAAAGGTCTGCACAATGGCATATAGGGTAGCTGGTGCCCACACTGACTGTTCTCCTACCCCATGACCCCCACACTCCCCTGGCTCCCCTATTCTGTTGAGGAGTATGGGGTTTTGCAGCAGGTGTCCAATAATTTGAAGCCAGTTTCTTTACGGTAGCAGAGTTTGTGATTGAGCATAGAGTCCTGCTAGTTACAGGCCGGGGCCTCACAGTGGACCTTGTTGCTTCAGGAATTATTCTGAGAGAAAAGATTTGTCCTTAGAGTTGCTGTGAAGGGAGCAGCCTGCTGACCTCTGCTTCCGTGTGTCTTGGGAAACATTAGAAGAGTTCAAGTGTAGGACTGGGAGAAGGGAATGTCGCCCTTTGTGCTGTAGTAATATGAAGATAGCTGACGTCTTTAGTGTGACAGGCTCTCTTGTCCTTGAGTTAGCAGATGGTCACATCTGTTTCTTTTTCCTTGCCTCTCCTGCTTACCGTCTTCATTTCTTTTGTCTTTTTAATACATACAAAGTCATGGCTTTCCTTATGGCACACCCATACATACATGTCACTTGACCTGGCTATACTCTGTCCTTTATCATAGCTTTTCATACAGGATAGCAGACCCACTCACATTTCTCCCAATCTCCAGTGACACCTGCCTGCTGCTTAATGCATCCCTGCTACTGAGTCAAGGTCCTCACAGTTCAGTGCTGTGATGGCTTTGAGCTCTGACAAGGCTCTTCTGATTCGCTACTCATACTTCTGCAGCCTGGAATGAGAGGCCATCCCTTGCTTTCTGAGAACTGTACTTATGGTGCTGGGAAACCCCCCTTAGGGGGTTCTAGGAGAACTGCTTCCTTATAAAATACTTGAGGAAACTCTAGAGGAAGCTATTGAGAAGTGACAAGTCCTGATGTTCTGGACTTGCCTCCCTCCATGGCTCAGTTGTGGGATGCTCAGAAAGCACAAGCTTGGTGTCTTTATTTTAGCAGTAGGTATCATCATTCCTCCAGTGCAGATGAAGAAGCGGAAGCCCAGTGAGGTTCAGTCCAATACTTGGGCTTGAACAGTGAACAGCATAATTAACCCTCACCACTGGCCTCTGACTTCAAGCCCAGGACTCCTTAGGCTATTCTACATCCACACTTACAGGGAATGGGCTACCAAAAAGAATGTGTGAGTCTTGCAAAGAGCATATTTGAGTTCTGACATAGGACTTGATGACTTCATAAAAAGATACTTTGCCGCTGGTGCAAATAAAAGTCTCTAGTACCCAGAGAGTGGGTATGATTTTTGCAAACAATAAGAGCCTCAGAGGAATGTGTCTGACAGGAGCTGAGTTCTATAAGTAGTCCAGAGGACAAGGAGGTGGTTCCTAGGGTAAAGGTGTCCCAACCAGAAAGGTTTTAGGCCCAAAGTTCCCTATCAGTTATTGTGGTGCTTGTTGCTAATTGAGCTTATAATGAAAAGTGATTATTAGGCATTTGGTGATCTCAGTGTGGTTGGCTATCACAGCGTCTGTGGTCCTGGGGAAGTTGGAACAAAGGAATAGTGGGAAATCATAAGGAAAAACCAGGAACGTGGGAGCTGTTTTATTCACTCATTCATTCGTTAAATATGTAATACCTTCTGGATCTCAATGGACATCCATTCATGTCTGTAATAGATGCAGCAGACCTTTAATAAGCCCTTTCTGAGTGGCTTGCACAGGAATAATCCAGACCATTTCCTTCATGCGTTCCTGAAACCAAGACAGACATCACCACTTTCTGCACATTCACTCCTGAGACTTACTAGTATCCAGAGGCAAAAACTATTCCTGGCTTCTGGGGTGTTGAGGTACCCCATTCTTCCCTTTCCCAAGATCCGAACTATGTTAACTGATCCTTGAATATTGCCATTTTAAGAAACTGTTAGTTCCAATAAATATTGACAGGTTGAAGCCCAAACATTTTAACGAAGCCACAAATCAAGAAGCCACAGCAGCTTTCTTCAGACGTCCTTACAGTACATTCTCCACAAGGTAGCAGGTCTTCCGTGGGTCACAGTGCCTGCTGCAGGCAGTGGCACGCTTTTCCAGCCTTAGGCCAGCTCAATGCAAAGCCAGTGTGCAGAAACGTGGCTTTCTGGCTCAGATCCTAGCACGTCTGTGTTGTGTTCCTGCCCTGCCTCAGACTCTACCTTGATCATACATGACATTAGAGTTTTACATGTCAGAGGCCAAGTCCTACAAATAGACATCTCCATTCTCCTAGGAAGTCCTTGACTCTCACAGTATCTAATCTTCACTGTTCAGACCATGTCCAGGTCACTCCCCAGCCTCTCTTCAGTGGAGCCTCAAATTCTCATGATTGGAAATCCGCTGCTGTTACCTTATGAGCTAAATGAACCAGTGTCTTATCTATGGGCCAAATTCCCCCCTTGTATTTTTTCCAATGTCTTGAAATGCTCACTTTTAATCTCATATTGAATACAGTCTCCATGGGCTTGGTGAGCTCAGTTTCAGCATATTGCATCTGTTCTATATGCTGTCATGTTTATTTAAAGGAAATTATTATAAAATGGGACATGCACAAGCTTTGCAGATTACTGAGGAGGCTGCCCTCTGGGAGGATTCTTCTCTGAACTTCGTCTATCTCATGATCTCCTCCCACTGTCATTTACAGAGCATCTGTGTACCAAGCATTACCATAGTAACAGAAAGATCATTCAGACAAAAATGGGAGACAGACAGCACTGAGCTTCAGCTTGACTGGTGAGCCCACCAATCAAGATACAGAATAAGAAGAAAGCAGGGGTCCTGTCCGTGGTTTATCACCCACCTAAACTGATGAAAGTGGCATAGCATGAGTAGACGCCTGAGAGTTAAATTTATATGGTACTTGGGAAGCCCCCTCTGTGTGCCAAATCCTACTGGATACTAGGGCTTCGTGTAGAAGATATAGTGACTGCCTTCAAAGAATTTGCATTCTAGTATTTGTGCCCTTTTCATGCAAAAAAAAAATTCTGGAAGAAAAATCTTGACAAAATTTTCAAATAGAACCCTCTTCTACCAGACATCTTTTTTCTCAGAACTCTTGAGAAGAATGGACTCTTGGGTTTGGAGAATAACGTGATGTGTGTGTGTGTGT
>CABHPR010157202.1:14076-41263 GCA_902168415.1 Peromyscus melanophrys | reverse complement strand
AATGTCCCAATTCCTAACAGTTGAACATTTACCTCCTGAAGAGGCCAAGTTGGATGCCAAAATTCTGGTGCAATTATGGTAACGTCCGCACCTGTGTCTACCAAACCAGACAACAAAACACCATTAATTTTTATCGTTAATTTTGGTCTTTGTTCATTAATAGAAGTTTGCCAAAAAATTTTCTTTATGTTTTTTCTTGAATTTTCTATTCTCTCTGTTTCATCATCCTGACCAGCATGATTTATTTCGATAGGCATTTGGTCATTTACTCGCTCTGAGCAGGGGTTTCCTCTACGACTGCAGGAAAGGCTTGAACTGGATTTGCTGTTGGGGCCTCCAAGAGGCCCCTCTGGGAGTTTCCCGAAGCCTGAGGCAAAGGATTACCTTGTCTGTCCCTTGTTGATCTACATTCATTGGTCCAGTGTTTTCCCTTACCACACCTTCTGCATACTCCAGAAGGAAGGGGCATTCTGTTACCATTGTTCCTTGAAGAAACATTGTTCCTAGGAATGACCTGTTTACAGTCCCTTTTCAAATGTCCTTGCTTTCCACATCCAAAACATCTAACATTCCTCAAACCTTTTGAAATTGCTTCTCCTACCCACATATCATCATGCTCATGAGCCTCCACATTAACTGTGTCTCTAATCCAATCTTCCAAGGGTGCAGATCTTGCCTTTAATGGCCTGATTATTCTTTTGCATGCTGCATTCGCGTTCTCAAAGGCCAAAGATTCAATTATTATCCGACTAGCTTCTGAATCGGGGACCATTCTCTTTACTGCTGAAGCCAGTCTTTGTAAAAAATCTGTGAAAGATTCTTTTGGGCCTTGTGTAACTTTTGTAAATGACTCAGCTTTTTTTCCTGGTTCCTCAACTCTGTCCCATGCATTCAAGGCTGCCGTTCGACATAGAATTAAGGTATGGTCATCATATAGACATTGTGTGTGTACTGAAGCATATTGGCCTTCTCCAATAAGCTGATCCTGGCAGACTTGTATTCCTTTATCCCTCCATTGTTTTTCTATGTTTTTAGCTTCATCCTTGAAGTAAAGTTGAAACTGGAGCTGTTGGCTTGGCTCCAGAACAGCCTGTGCCAGTTCCCGCCAGTCCTGTGGTGTAATCCTATTATATGTCGACCAAGAGTTTAACATTTGCTTTACATATGGGGAATGCATGCCATAAGATACTATTGCCTCCTTAAACCTTCGTAAATCCAACATGTCAATTGGAGTCCAAATATTTTGTGTAGACATTTGACCAGGCGACTGCTGTACGGTTACCGGATAAATTAATGGTGACTGTGTGAAAACAGGCTTTCTCTCTGTAACCTTATGATCCACAACTTCACTCTTAATTTCTTCTGTCTGAGTTTTTTCAGGTTTAACAAGTTTTTCTAAAACTGTCACCCTGGCACTTAAATTGACTATCTTTTTAAATAGTAAAATGTGTATAAACATGGTAATCAATTGCATAATCCGATCAATAGTAATCATCCCATACAGTTGTTCCATTGTCAGACTGCCTAAAAATGCAAACAAAGCCCAATTTTCTTCCAATGCACACAGAAAACCCATTTTTTTTTAAATGTGGAAAAAATTTCTCTTTTAAATAGTTTCCTTTAAAATATCTGATATGTTAATTGACTTACCAAATCCGCGCGGAACAGTAGAAATCCGAGGGAATTTCAAAACAGCCACCTAGTGTCCAAGGTGAATCGAGAGAGAGAGAGAGAGAGAGAGAGAGAGAGAGAGAGAGAGAGAGAGAGAGAGAGAAGCCCTGGCTAAAAGCTTAAATCCAGACACGTGTCCCCGCTTGAGCGGAGTCAGGCCTGGGCTAGACTTCCTTAAACTCCAACCACGTGTGTTGGCCTTACAGACAGGGACCCGGTTCGGCAGAGCAGACCTGAGTTGTTTGTAGCACTGGCTTTAAAGCTAACCGCTTGGGGCCTGAGGCCAAACCGACTCGGCCCCGGCTAGAGAGCCGGCCGTCCGGAGCCGACCGCCAAGGCGGGAGACCGGACCAGCGGCGGACCCGCAGCCAAGCCGAGTCAAGCGGTTTCTTATGGATTCTTGTCACGTTGGGCGCCAAATGTAGATGTAACCAACTGCCTTATTAAATAAGAGACACAGAGCCAATGTAAAGATGAAAGCCAAAGAGGTCAGAGCTAAGAGTCTTACCCGCTTTCCGCCAGCTAGCCTCTTCCGCCAAGAGACCTCTCCGAAAAGGGGCTACTTCCTGTCCGTTCGTCTTTAAATAAAAGTTCTCGTTCTTCCTTCTCATTGGTTGTAAACTCAACTACGTGACTGCCTCGTAACTACCTCTCTGTACAGACCTCCAAGTCTTCTATGGTTGGTATTGAGATTAAGGGCGTGTGTCTCCACTGCTGGCTGTATCCTTGAACACACAGAGACCTACCTAGTTTTGCCTGCCGAGTGCTAGGATTAAAGGCGTGCACCACCACCGCCCTGGCTTTCGCTATGGCTTGCTGATAGCTCTGACCCCTAGGCAACTTTATTTATTAACATACAAATAAAATCACATTTCAGCACAAATAGAATACCACTATACCTTACAGTGCTAATCACTGTTAACATTTTTAATACAGACTTGAGGTATGAGAATGCTGTGAAGAGGTCTCTCTTCCTTGGCAGCCATGCTATAAACTGTGGAGTATATGGTACTGAGTCCATGCTGTGGGATTTCTAATAGCTAGAGACCTTGGTGCACCTAGGCACTTGGCTCTTTGTTGGTAATGGTGATTCAGTTGGTCAAATGCTTTGCATTTAGCATGAACGTGTGTTTTTCATATTCCTCTTCAGTTCTTCCTTTGTTTAATTCCTTAGAGTAACATTCTTCTGCGCTTTATAAAAAGTGATACTATGCATACCATGACAAACCAATAGACACGTACTCAAATGCGCATGAAGGAGTGTGGACTGACTGACGATGCTGGTAACACATGTCGCTATGAAGAGTTGGTCAGAATGGTTCGTTTCAGAAGTATAAAGTCTAAACTGCTCTACTTTTTCCATTCACAGTGCCTTTATCAAGGCCCTCCAGTTCTGTGAGAGTGATGTAACCATGAAATGATATTTTCATTAAACTTTCTTTAAATTTCAGTGTGTTGACATGCCGAACAGGAGGGTGTCATTCTTATATCTCACTGAAGTATGTAGGCCTACCTTCTTGTATCTTTCTTTCAATCATTTTCTTGAACAAAGCAGAAAAAAATAGAAAACCCATTTCTAGTATGCCCTGCATATTAACTACTGCTGGTGGCCATCCTTTGGAAGGTCTTTGAGCTCAGAAAGCATCTACCAGTGGCAGTTTGTTATGGCATTCTGTAGGATCATGTGGAAGAGTAGGTTTAGGATATTCTTGCATTTGACAACTCTTGGGGAGTTCTGAGGTAAAGAGGACCTCAGTCCATTTCAAGAACAGGGTGGCTGGGTTTTACCACCCTGACAAGGCTGATGGCAGCAGACAGTTCATCGCTTCTATTCTTTTCATTAGTTCTGAAAGCAGAGTTCATTGACTTCATCGCAAACTGCCAAGAAGACCTGAAACAATTCACCCAAATAGTTAGCGTTCACAGGAACATGATGAACGGGCATAAAGGCAGAGTTTGAAATGCATTGATAGAATAAGCACTCAAGCTGCCATGCATTGGAGAGCCATCACTGGATCTCCCAGGCAGATGGGGCAGATGGCAGGCTTCGCTTAAGAAAGGTATTGGCAGCCTATGATGTCTGTAGAAGATGTGGAGGAATCTGGGATGCATGCAGCATCAGCAAACATTTCTTCATGAAGCCACTAAGAGTCCATAATTTGAGATCCCTGACAAACATGGAGGAAATGTCCTCAATTCTTTGTAGTCATGGTTTCCCTTTGAGGGTACCATTCTAAAAAATGGATGTACTAATTCATACATGGATTCCTGAGATGCTTGAAGAGATGGTAAATAGACCCTTGTGAATTTCTTTTAATAGAGGAAGTAGTTGTATCTGAAAAGTATTTCTACTATGTAGCAGCTAATGCCAACAAAATTAATATCTCTCAAAGTCTTGAGTAATGTAAAGGCTACTGTGGACTTTCATGGACCAGGGGACATTTGGATTCAACAACTTGAAACTCAAGCATGCAGACTTGAGGAGTGCCCCAAGTTCACAGGGTGTGTTCAGATGTTCAGACACAAGTACTTGGAGCAAGATTCTGCACTGAGAGAAAAGTTTGATATTTTTGTTTCATATTTTACCTGTTGTTGGATTTATTATAATTACTTATCATTTTCTGTCCATTACTCCAAGATATGTATCAATTTTGACCCTTGTTAGAGCCAGGGGAAGGTCATTAAATTTTAAAATAATTATACTTTTTATTGTTCTTCAAAGTTTTTGTTTTTTTTTTTTCGAGACAGGGTTTCTCTGTGTAGCTTTGCGCCTTTCCTGGGACTCACTTGGTAGCCCAGGCTAGCCTCGAACTCACAGAGATCCACCTGGCTCTGCCTCCCGAGTGCTGGGATTAAAGGCGTGTGCCATCACCGCCTGGCTCAAAGTTTTTTTTAATACTCACTTTAAACCATTTGTTTAACTTCTCAATTTTATTCACTTGAAATTTCAGCCACAATAGTGGAGTATTATAACTAGATATACATTTGCCACAATTTCAATCATTCTTAAAAATTCTATATTTCTTGAACGTATTATGGAGTGCTTTTGTAGCATTTCAGAATCAGATGACTGTAGTGGTCAAAACAGTATTTGAAACTATATCTGACTCATTGCTAGTAATATATAGAAACTCATATTCACAGAAAGTTGGATAAAAACAAGACCAAGACTATACACTGTGTTTTTTTCAGCTCATGATTTGAATGTTACCTTTCCATAAGTATGTTTTTACACAATAGAAAAAAAACCTCAGTATATTCATGAATCAGTTCAGAATGAAAGGTGGTGTATGCATACAAATAAAAAGAAATACAATAAACTTAATGCACAGATAGTTCAAAATTACTTAATAAAATACCACATCAGCACTTCCCATCTTTCAAAGGAAAGCCAGCAAGTGAAGATAGGAATTATTTCACTAATAATTCTACTGAATGACAATTGATTTCCATTGTGTCTCTTTTTCATTGGAGAATATGGGATAACTAGGCAGGATTTTTTTTTTTTGCCTTCTTTAGTACTCTAATCCCAATGAAGTCCATTACTTTGACCTAAAAATCTATTCTATTTACAAAAAAGCAGTAGTATGGCCATGCTCTCTTTTCATGAAGATTATGGTGGCAAAATGGAGTGCTCTTTTCTCCTCAATTTTAAGAATTAGATGGGAACAGTACTTTATTCTGCAGTATGAAATGTGTACTATTCAGGATTATTTTAGCTATCTTGTTTTTGTCCCATAGCCAGGCAGCTTAGGACCTCAGAGCCACTCTTCTTCCTCAGGTTCTTTTGCTTTGATTTTATTATGAAGTTAATGAACTGAATTTATAAAATGATCTCTTGAAGTCTCAGAACATCTTGCAGAGACCTACAGCATATGGAAAAGAACAAAGCAGGTGTGTTTAAGTCCTGGATCCACAACCGCGTATTTCATTATTTTTTCAATCTGTGAGGTAAACTTTTGAAGTCTGCAAAATGGAGATGTCTAGATCTGTCTTGGCATTGATTGTCTAAATCCCTTTGGTAGCAATAGACAGAACTGTGTGATGCTGAGGCTGGAGAGGCTAGAGTCTGCCAGGCCTGACTTGGTTCCAGATACACCATTTCTTTTATTTTTAAAGTCTCATTGTTTTTGTAAAATGTGAATAAATTAGTGTTAAAATGAAGTTTTACATACTTCCTGGCAGTGGTTATGCTTAATACAAGTAATAGCATTATTGGTGTCCTTTTCCTCCCATGGCTGAGAACTGTTGGTGTGATAGAGTGAATATGCTTAAGGTGATCAATTTAGAAAATGAACTCAAAGATTTGCTTTTTATGTTTTAGGGGACAACTTTGGTTTGAAGACTTTTTAATGCTTTTGAGTTTTAGATGAGTTATTTAGATGAGTTGGGTTTGACTGTGGTGATCACATTGTGATTTTTGTAAGTCTTTGGGGAAAGGACTCAAAAACCTTCCTTTCATAGACAGTATCATGATTATCCATGAGACACTGCAGCACAGTATCCATTATCCATGAGTGGTAGGACCTCACTGTGTACCCTTCAGCCTCCTCCTTCCATACAGGAGCACTTACTCTGATTTACTTATTTATTCTTCATTCATGATGCTGGAGATTGAGCCCAGAGCCTTGAACACCAGGCAAGTGCTCTACTAATGGGATACATCCTTAGACCCTTTGGATGACAGGCAGCTCTCATATCATTTCATAGAGTATATTTTTCCCAAAAATATTAAACAATCAATGTTTAGATTCATTTTTACTGCCAGTCTGAAAATAGATCATAATTTTAAAAAATATATTGCTCCCTGAACAAAGAATATTATAGTGATAATTCTTTTTATAAAAGTATAGATGAAACAGTGATGAAAATTAGGATTAGACAGAACTTGAATGAACAACATTAACAAAAATGATAAATGTTCAAACACAACAAAATATATGATGATCAACCATAATAAAAGTGAGACGTGGGGCTAGGGAGGTGGATCAGTATATGAAGTGTTTGCTCTGTAAGCATGAGGACCTGAGTTTAAATTCTCAGACCTGAGTAAGGCAGTCAAACTACTCTGCATCTGTAACCCTAAGCTCCTACTGTGAGATGAAAGTTAGAGACCGAAGATTCCCTGGAAGCTCATAGACCAGCTAGCCTGGTGAACACAGAGAGCAACATAGAGGTCTTGTCTCAAACAAGGTGGAAGGTGAGGGCTGACACCTGACATCCTCCTCTGACCTCCACATGTGAGCTGTGGTGCACATGCACCAGTGCAGTGCAAGTGAGACTTTTTTATACATGGCTATGCAAGAAACAGAAAAAAAAATGTTTAAAGAGTAAGTCTTTATTAACTTCGACATGAGACCAGAAGGTACATTAGTTATCATAACGGACACTGCAGAAGAGCTGGGGGAAGTTGTTAGGAAATGGCCACCATGAAATTTGTTTGGGAAATAATTCCTTAAAGTAATTTCCCAGAAATTCAACTAGACTTTAACTATAATTAAACATATCAGAGCCTCTATGAATTTCTCCCAAATTTATGAAAAACACATGTGATTCTGTAATCACATGTATATCTCAAACATGTGTCCCAAGCAAGCTCTGATTCTTCAGCTCTGGGAAATAGACTGTCTTTTCCCACAGTCTTCCCGTGATGGTGACTCAGACCAAAATCGTTAGGTTTAACTTCCAACTCTTCTTTCCTCACAACACAGACTCAGTCCATTAGGAATCCCTCTTTGTCTTGCCTTCGGAACATCTCCAGCAGCCGACCACTCCCTACACCTTCCTCTGGTAGCACACTGCCATGGGCCACCATTGCTTCTCTTTGCAAGCAGTGGAAATCAGTGTCCTTTAGATATCCCCAGCCTCTCTGAGATCTAACTTTCTGCCACTTCTCTACCCTACTGCCTATTACCTGTTCATGCCTTCTCATCAAGAAATATGATTGAATCCTCTACTGGAAACTACAAATCTCACTGCTCTGGAATTTTACTGCCAGGTCAGATTGTTAACCAAAAGATAGCAGGACTCAATTTGTAAGTATAGTCATTATTCTGAAAAATGACAAAAGGTAAACAAAATCATAAACACTGAAGGCTGACATGATGCAATTAAGGATAATTTTTAATGACTTTATGGGTATTGTATGTGAGGTATTTACAGATAATTATTTTATTATTTCTTTAGAATTTTATAACATATTTTTCATATTCATATTTTCTCTCACTGTCTTTCTCTCTTTCCCTTTTAATTTTTTAAAAATCTATTATTTTCATTTTGTTGAGATAGAGTTTCATGGTCTACACCAGGCTTCCCTGGCATGCATTTCATAGTGCAGGCTGGCCCAAAACTTATGCCAATCTTCCTGCCTTAGTCTCATAAGTGCTGGGCATATGAGCACCAGGCCTTGTTAGAGAGGGTGATTCTAGAATATTTGTAAAATTAATATATTAAAGTAGAAGCTATATGCTTATATGACACTTTAACAAATAAGCATGTTGTTATAAAATATAACCCTCAAGTTTTTAAGGTATATTTGAGTAAATGGTAAATTTGTAAGACATCAAAGGGAATGTGCCCTGGGTAGAATTGTTTTTAATGTGATACTGTATAAATTATTTGCACTACCTTCCAAATTGCCTCTTGCAGACATTTTATGGCTGAATAGAGTATTATGTTAACCCAGCATTATATTTTTCATGATACAAGAGTTTGTACTTATATCATTGAAATATTATGATGAATATGCATTTATAAATCTTACCATTACTTTGTGCTTTATTCTGTTTTTAAATAAGGTGAAAAAAGTATCGTAGTAGTTGGACAATATACCTAATAATCAATGTGCATCCTAAACTGAAGACAGCATTATGAGGAAACAAGTAACAGTTACCTGAAAGCCCAACCTCTAGGGGAAATTTCCATGAGTATAACAATATAGTTGCTTTTGTAGCACAAGCTTTGGCTGTAACAATTAAGCTTCCTGGTGCTCTTTGGCTGTAACAATTAAGCTTCCTGGTGCTCTTTTTCTCTCCAAACCATACATTTGATATCTCTGCCCCACTTATCTTTAAGCTTCATACTAGAATGGCCCATTAAGCTGCACTTGGAGCATTCAGTCACTTTTCTAGTCCAATGTTTAAAGATAAATCAACACCAGTCATTCTCAAACTCTTTCCAAAAGCTGGAGAAGATGCCCAAACTCATGTTGTATTGTCAGCACCCCCTTAAAACAAAGCTGAAGACATCCCATGGTAATAACACAGATGTACATGCCTCAATAAAATATGGGCGAAGGAATGCATTAGCACAGGAAAACATCATCCACAAATGTGGAGTAAGATTCATTGCCAGAATAGAGGAAGGATTCTACCTTGGGGAGTTAATGTGCTACACTTTACTATACTACAATTCAGGGCAGAAAAGGCTTTAAATGTCACAGATTAATTTCAATATTTATAAAGCTTTTCACAAAATTCAACACTCTTTCATGAAACAAGACAAACAAAAAGTCCTCAACAAACTGGGCATAGAGGGAATTTACCAAACAGGAAAACCTCACCCCATCTTACTACATCATGGAAACCTCTAACCTTCAAGTCAAGTACAGGGCAAGCATACCCAATCTCACCTATCCAAACAGGGTTGAAACTCAGCTGGCGCTATTAGCGAGAACAAGAAACAGAAACCTGGGACCTAGAGGGGAAAGAAGTAAATTTAATTCTATTGATGGCATGACGTTTATTTTAAAAACCTTTCAGGCACCACAACTCTTGGAACCTGCATACAATTAATTTAAGGACACAAACTCAATGTGCAACAATCAACTGTATGTTAGCTTGTAACTTCTTATAATCAAAAGAGAATTTTATTCATAGGTGTAGTCTAGTCTAGTTAGGATGGTGGGTGATTGCTAGAGGCTGTGGCCACTGGAAATATACATTGTTAAGTTACTGTGTGTTGAGATGATGAATCAGATTATATTTTCACAAAAGCTGTTTGGAACTGTTTCTTCACACCACACTTAGACATTTTCCCTTCAGGCAGATGCAAATGGTGTTTCACTACTGGCTCCAGTTGAGTTCCTGATGTTCAGTACTTTAACACATTACACTCCATGTTTTTACGCTGTTATTCGGCAATGGCTTTGGAATGTAGTTTTTGTTACCTCTCGTCCTATTGACATTCTTCATTTTAAAATGTATTGTGAAGGGAGATGAAGAGATAGCTCAGCAGTGGAAGCACTTGCTCAGGGGTCTCACAGAAGACCCACGTTGGGTTCCCAGAACCACATCCAGCAGTTTACAACTATCTATAACACTAACCCCAGCGGATGTCTCCATAGCAACCTGCAGGCATGCGTGCGTACATATGCAAGCACACACACAAACATATGAAATGAATCTCTATACCAGGTATGGTAAAAGTATTAGAAAATGCTGACTAGACTTTTTTGATTTTTACATTTTTGAAAAATTAAAACTTAATTTTCAAAAATATTTCTCTCAAGCTGTTTGAATTTTTAACTTGCCCAATAAAACTGTT
Source organism: Peromyscus melanophrys (assembly GCA_902168415.1). Taxonomy (NCBI): domain Eukaryota; kingdom Metazoa; phylum Chordata; class Mammalia; order Rodentia; family Cricetidae; genus Peromyscus; species Peromyscus melanophrys. The sequence goes on along the minus strand of CABHPR010157202.1, from coordinate 31,048 downwards.
TTCAGCTGTTTGGAAGGTTTTAACATTTCAACAATCAAACTGATAATGACTTGTATTGAGTTCTTCCCTGTCCTAGATTCTATCACTTTCTCCTCAGAAATTCCTTTAATTTCTATCTTTGTACCTTCTTAATTAGTTACTTCTTCAATATAAATGCAACTTTTATGTTTTATTCATGTGTTTTTTCTTTCATCTCCACATATGATCATTTTAAAATTCACTGGGCATCATGATTCTCTGAATCCTAATTATCAAGCTTCCAGACTAAGATTTCATTTAACTTAAAAGAGGCTACCTTTTGTCAGGCTTCTGGGCTCATTCCATAAACCATTCCAACTGCCTTTGGCAGTCAGAAGCAGGAGGGTCACTAGGTGATAAAGAGGCTAGCCTGGGCTACCTAGTGAATTCCACACCAGCTTGGCTTCTACTGTCCACCCCAGTTTTCAAATCCCCAAATCAAATCAAAACATGAAACAATAGCTTCTGAAGATTAGTTATGTTTCATAGAAAACTAAGTGAGCTTGAGATTTTCAAGAATCAATTAACATGTTATTGTAGCAAATACTACATTGTCATAATAAACTTATAAAGAGGAAAGGTGGGTGAGACGTCACAGCTATGGAGATTTCAGCCTGTGATCATTGTGGTTTTTGGGCTTTGGTGATGTCCCACACTACCATCGAGGGAAGCACACAGAGGAGGTCAGAGGCATTAACTCCAAAGTTAGAAACTGAAACCAAGACCGAAGATGGATTCTACATGGCGCGCATTGAGAGAAATCCCACTAGGAATTGAATCCTAAAATCCCTACCACCTGCCCAGGTGTAGTAGCCCAGGCTAGCAACTGAGCATTTGGTCCTTTGTGGGGAATATCCCAGATCTAAACTAGAGTATCCAGGTTAACTGTCACTATTAACATAACTGAGCAATGTAACACTATTGTCCCAGTCTGCTGTCAAAAGTTAATTGTGATACTGCATTGATAGTGTGGGCTCATGTTATCATGAAAATGATTGAGGAAGATGATAATTGACCTCTGTGATCTTCCTCTCCAAAACTCCAAATACTTCTCTAAATGTGAAAAACAGACAAGTCATACTCACAAGAGTCTACAAATACCTGCCTGTGACTTCTTCAAAACTATCAAGAATCTGGGACAAGTTCAGGGAGGGGAAATATGATCAAAATATATTGTATGAAAAAAAAGCTTATTTAAAACAAACAAAACAAAACAAAACTGTGAAGGTCATCAGAAACAAGCCCGAGAAGTCGACAGCCCCAAATCTAAGGAAATATGATAAGGAAACACAATGCAGTGTTCCAGAAAAGCATAAGTTTACACAAGAAAATCCCCATCGAGAAAGCTGTGTGCTGTTGTATAGATCAGAATGCTGTGTTTGTTAACTGTCATAGACGGGTCACATATAATGCAGAGTGGGGAAACGGGATAGTTGCTAGCTCTGCACTTTGTCATCTAGAAATATTTAAAGTAAGAAAGCTATTTACAATAATTTAGCATTATGTAACAGAATTGGCTGATACTCGGGTACATTTTGTGAAAAGGCAAAGTGATAAACTGTATGGGGGAAATTGACTTTCTCCTATTATCTGGGGGTGGTGAGTGTTGAGTGGATAAACATAGCAGCAGACTATGTTTAATTGCGTTCCATTATAAAACTCTAATAAATATGAGTCCTTCTTAGCGCGGAGGGGAAATGAATGTGTTAGTTTTGTCAGAAAAGTTATTAAACTCTCCCATCTTGAATCAGACTGGAGCTCCTGCTGTGTCTCCACTCCCCTTCTCTAAGTTAATGAGATGTACTACGACAAGGCAGAATCATTCTTCAGAGGCATTGCCGAGGCAAGGACAACATGGTTTAAAAATGTCCCAAACTTTAAAGCTGACTTTTTGTGTTGGCTGTTGTTAGGTGTATGACCAGGTTCCTGAAAGAATATGCAGACTGATATATTTTCATGCAAATGCATGAGACTATCAGAGAAACCAAAGTTTGTTGATAAGGCATATTGGAAGAGTGTATTGAATACTTTTACATAATTCTTTTCCAGTATATGTTTCAAACTCAGTGTTGCCACAACATCATGCCAAGCTGTGTGTTCTTTAGATCCAGGTGGAAAAAGTCAGCCTTTTACGTCCAGGAAAACTGCAATTTAAGCATTACTTTTATAACTGACTGAGGTTTATAGCATATGTCTTGTAACTTTTCACCATCAGTACCTGTCTGATGCACAAATCTGCTCTTCAAACATAAGGAGAACGGAAGTGAAATCCTCCTCCGGGCAGTGTAAAGACAACACAGCAAACACTCTAGTTAGCACACTTCAGTCTCTTACTGACGCAGATGACATCCTCTGCAGCCCTGAGCAGACCCACCCTTTCTTTTCTGCATACAACGGTGGCTTCATAAGATAGTGTAAGTATTCACAGCTTTGCACTTTGCTTCTGTTTCCTGAGATCTCTTGATATTTAAGAAGAATATAATTTTAAAAGATTATGAAAAAGAATGTTCATCTCTGCTGTTCTCAGAAGAACAAATCTGTTTTTCATCTCATTTAGGTTTGTTGTCTTTCTTTCTTGTTTCGTTTGTTTGTTTTGTTTTTGTTCATTTGAAGCAAGATCTCTCTGTATAACCCTGATGGTTCTGGAACTCACTGTGTAGACCAGACTGGACTCGAACTCACGGAGACCTGCCTGCCTCTGCCTCCTGAGTGCTGGGATTAAAGGTGTGAGCCACAATGCCCAGGTTTGTTTAGTTTTCTTGTTACTCTCTTTAAAGGGTTCAGGTTTACATTCTTGCTGAAGTTGTTAACTCTCTATTAAAACTATTTAAAATTCATTAAAAACAAACAAACAAACAAAGACCGTTTCTATTTAGAACTATTTTCACCAAACACATTTTAAAGGTGCAAAATCACAAATGAGCCTTGTGACATATCGTATTTTTTGATGTTTATTATTATCTATTTAATGCCTTTTATAACTTGGAAAATACTGTAGTGCTCAAATCACATAAAGTTAGTTAATTAAAAATGCCTTTTAATTGTTACAACTGAGTATGTAGCTCTGTGATAGAGGGCCTGCTTAGCATACTTAAGTTCTTGGGTTCTATAACTACAAGAAACAATTGTTTTACCCTAAGGGATAATTAATTTTAATCTTAAAATTAAACTTGATGTGTAGCTCTGGTTGTCTGTATAAAGAAACACATTTAACCACATTTATTCACAGGTACTTAAGTGCATGTGATGTTCTGATTTCATCTGAGGCTAGTGACTTTAATTCAAGGTGCTTTATTGTGTTTATATTGAGCATCTATGCTAAAATTTTATGGTTAATTTTGCATAATGGCAGCTCAGTTTGTGTTTATACATTGTGAATTTAGTAGCCACTTCCATGTTTATCACCCACCAAGCTTATTTCATATTATATGTAATATATAAATGAGTACGAAAATGGCCTGGAAAATGGCTCTGTCAGTAGAGAGCTTGCTGTATAAACATGAGGTCCTGAGTTGAATCCGTATGATACATGTTAAAAAATCCTTCCTGGAACTACATACCTCTAATCCTGGTGATGGGAAGGTAAAGAGAGAAGGATCTCTGGAAATTGCTGGCCAACCAATCTAATCAAATCAGTGAGCCCCAGGTTCAAGGAGAGACCCTGTCTTAAAAAATAAGATGGAGAGCAATATAGGAAGACACTCAGTGCTGACCTCTGGCATCCACACACACATCCCTTTACACACAGAAATACCTGAATACACACAGACATACAAACATGAAAATAACTGTCTTTCTAAAATGACTGTTAGGATTGATTGAAAGGGGGAAAGGGAAGGAAAATCTACAGTTAAAGTAAGTTAACATATTCTTCTTATCTTATTATTAACTTTAAGAAAACATATACCAATGAATTCATGAGAAAAGCACATATACCTAGCGTTCCATCCCAAGAACTTGTACTGTATTTCAGGTTCCGGGAGTCCCAGATCAGGTCAAGTAATTTTACATGACTCCAACTCTCTACAACTTCTGAGTGCTTCTCCCAAGATACAGATAATCAGACTCCAAGTTTCACCACCTCTGATGGCTATTTGTATTATTAATGTGGAGTTTAGGTCTGTTTCTATTACTAGTTTAAAGTCTGATATCTATTTCAAAGGAGTCCCAGGGTGTGATGAGGAAACAGGAGAAAGACAGAAACAGAATAATGAAGAAATGACAGAGAATGAAAGTAGAGCAATTATGGGTAATAACCAATTTATCAAGTTGCCCAAGAAGGCAAGATACCATGGATTTTTGAGATCAAGGCTGCATGAAGACTTTCCCATAGATTCAAGATGAAGGGAGAAAAGTGCATATGGAGATGGCAAGTTAGTAAGTCAGTCATTAGAAATGTACTCTGGGGAGGGTCTGTACCTGTTTGGTTAGGAATTCCATAAATGGGTCTTCTTTTTGTTTTACCAAGAATCTGGATGCCTGTTAAACCTGCTCAGACTCATTGAACTATACATTCTTTTTGAAGGTAGGCACTAGGACTGTCCCCATTTCACAGATGAAGCAGTTCAGACACAGCTGTTGAAGCAATTTCCCGAACAATAGCCATGCCAACGGCCCTAGATCTTATGCTGTCTCTAAGAATTACTGATTTCTTTGTAGGAAGTTGAAAAAGTGATGATTTAAATGCTTTTTTGTTGCTTTCTCTGTAACTAAATCAGAATTACTTTCTGAGATTGAATGAGACAATTTTGGGGATTAGACTACAACTCTGGCATTCAAATTAATTGTAGTAGAAAACTGGATAGATACTTGAGTGATGGAAAAGGAAACATTGTTTTTTAACATTAAAGGTCAGACATTAATTATTATTGGGCAGCTATTCCTTCTGAGTTGAATTATTTCCTTCTGGAAGAAGAAGGGGGCTCCTCAAAGTCGGGAAATAAATACGACTTGCAGTTCTCAGGAGACTGACAAAGTTACATGATCCCTAGGGCTCTTCCTCAAACTTACATAATCGGTAAACAATCTGTAGAGGAGGAAGTAGTCCTACCGATGGAGCTGTCAGCGTGTTGGGAAGGGAGCTCCAGGGATGCACCTTGTGTAAGTCTTCACCCATGCTGCAGTGAGCTTTTCAGTAATGCAGAGATGTTTGAGTCATTCATGCTCCTGTATATAACTTCTGTAAACTCATTCATTCACTTGGAGAGAATTAGTTCTTTGGTTTGCTGTCAGTTCCTTATCTGGAGTGAATAGATGTATGTTCACATCTCCCCAGGAAAGATCATACAGCAAATACCTATGAATCAATAAGGCAATAGCCTGCATGATTGTGGGTTTCCTAAAGTATTAGGTAGGAGCCAAGATGTAAAGCAGGTGAATCCACTGAGAATCAGAACTTCCCCTAGGAGGTGTCAAAGAAGGACAGTGATAAGAAGTCATTGTGATGGAGAATGCTAATTAAATGAAGAGAGAGGAAGCAAATGCTAGCTCATAGGAAGAACAGAGGGTACAGCATCTCTGGCTACTAGCCACTCCATTTCTAAAACAAGTCAATAATGACAATAATTGCAACATCCAAATGACCAATTACAATCCAGGTGGATTTCTCAAGATTAGAAGTATTGGACCGACAGCTTACTTCTTGAAATAAATTCGTTGCTTGGTTTCTATGACCTTCAATTCTCACCTGTCCTGACCATCTCTCAAAGATGCCACAATTTATCTAATACCAGTGTTGTGTGAAATTTCCTGGAAGCTACAAATAAAAGTCTACTCCCCAGATAGGGCACCGATGCCAGACCAAGGAACAAATTCAACTTTACCTTAGTGAAACAGTGAGGTTATTGAAGTTACCTTGCAAGAGTGTGGGTGAGGGATGGGGTCACTTACAGTATCAAGGACAACTCAGGGACAGCCACATAACTGAAAAACCCAGCCCAACTTGGTTGATGATGCATGGAAGCTGCATCCCTGGCACTCCTGGCAGGACTTTCTGCCCCTTTGCAGCATGTCTTCAGTGACGTAGCACTTAAATGTTGAGATTTTACAAGGCTCTTTCTGTGTATCCCTTCTGCAGATCCGTCATGGCACTTGTAGTTTCCATGAGATAGTACAAAGTCTGAGTGTCTAACACAGACTAGGCTGTTTAACTAGGGATGTATACACTCAACTGCTTGTTCCAAACCACCAACTAGAGCATCAGTGACACTTCAACATCATCAAACAAATCCCTTTTCCCATCATACTTGGTTTTCTCCTAGTCTCAACCTTCACTGAACAGTCCCATCACTCATGTGGTTGTGTGGGATAGAAATATGTGTTGTTTTCAGAACTGTTTACTTTCTGCAATTCCAAGTCCATCTGACTTTTGTCTCCTAAGTCCTTATCAAATTTTGTACTCTCTTCTCTTTAGCGCTGTAGGCCCCTCTGTGCCCCCCCCAATTTCCTGTGTGATGTACTGACTTATATTCCAAGGCCTATAGTATATCATGATCTAGATTTAATACTGCAATCCAAGTACATTTTAAAAAATGAATATCTCAGTAATTTGGGGGGCACTTTTTATATAAGGGAAAGAGTCCTTCATGTTTTGCACAGTCTAATTTTTCTAAACACAGGACACGTAGAACATCAGTGACTCATGCAATTATTTAGTTGGATAATGATAATTGTCTCAGTTGTTTCTGTTATTTCCAGGTATGAATGACAAGTTTCTCTCAGAATGCCTTGTATTCTAGCCACAGAGGTCCCTTTCTGATTCCTTCCCTGGGTCTCTGTTCACTGATTTGCAACAAAGCATCATTTACTTACTTGAACTTATTTTCCCATAAGCTCTGATCTCCATCATATCTTATCTGAACTCTCTTTCACCAGGCTAGAGAAGATCAGACCTTCCTACAGCCCATGCTTTTAGAAGCATGCTCAACTCTTGTAGAGCTTAGCACAGTCAGGCTTCAAGTATGGTATTATCTGATGAATGCTGATCTTCAGCCTTAGTTGGAAATCAGTGGTTTACTCACTGAGTCTTTATTGTGTTAGTTGTGTGCTACGTATTAAGAGTTCAGGAATGATCAAGAGAGTTGTCCACCTGCTCTCATGGCCTCACACTCTACTTAAAGTATTTGGACATAATAATATAAGCAAATGAATGAACACTGTAGTTTTAGCATGAGCCGCTTAGTAAAATCAGTGAACCAAAGTAACATGGAAACAAAGACAACACTGTCTTTGGTGTAATGAATAATAATCAATGTATAACTTTGAAGAGAAAAATTTGGGATGAGTACTAAATGGTGAAAGCCAGACAGGCATCCATTCATCCATCCATGGGAACAGCCTCCAGGTATGTGTGTTTCCCTACAATCACTTTGCATGTAATGTGAAAAAATCATATTGCAGAAGGAAAGAAAAGTCTGCTACATGTATTTGAGTTTACTGGATGGAACTCATGAGCATTTCTAAATAGAAGAATAAAAATTATGTTATGGCTACAGATTTAAAGATTTCAGTAAGAATACCCAGTCAGATAACAAAGTGGATAAGAAGGTTTTTCATCTTCCCAAAGAAATTTGCAGAACAAAAAACATTCCTCAAAACAAATGTAGTGTGCTTTTTCCTGTTAATGATTACAAAATAGTAATTTGATGAGGAGATGTTTTTCTTTGTAAAGTAATTTCTATGTTGTATATTTGGTTTAGAAATACAGTTACATAATAACATGGGCGGTCGATCAGAAATTAACATTTTATAGCACATTCTCTCTGACAAGACAGTGCTTTCATGTGAAGCAATATCGTCTTTAGTAGAGAGAAATGATAAAAGGAACAGATGGTACTCTTGTAAGACAGACCCTGAAGCCCTCTTCAGATTTTGAAAAAGAAGGCTCAGAAACAATAACTTGAACAGCTTTCTGAACCTGTACATCTCCATTATCAGATGTGAAAGATAAAACACGTGACTACAGGATCACAAACTAGCCATGCACAGGTCCTCCATGTTTGCTTCTTACACAAATATAGTTAAATTTATCAACTCTTTTTTTTTTTTTTTTTTGTTTTTTCCCAGAAAGGTTTTTTGTGTATTTTTGTTGCCTGTGCTGATCTCACTCTGTAGAAGAGACTGGCCTCAAACTCACAGAGATCTGCCTGGCTCTGCCTCCCAAGTGCTGGGATTAAAGGTGTGCACCACCACCGCCCGGCTTCAACCTTTTTTATTTTGTGTATGTATATGTGTGATGCTCTTGTTCTGTTTTGCTGTTCTGCTTTGTTTTGCTGTCTTCCCACTATGAAATTCTGTGAAAAACGAATTGGACCAGGGCCCAGTGTCATTAGGCTTGACGAAGTTCATGGGTTAATTCCCAATAGTCTGGTCTTCAACTCAAGACTAATCGTTGACTTCTACATTTGCTGTCAGCTCCTGCAATGGGGATGCAGATCCATTGGTTAGGAGAAAGCTTTGCTCTCTTTGGCAGATGCAGTAGCCAATGATGTCTGTGCACAGGCCAATTATGTCTGTCAGCTTGCTTGTCATGAAGTTTTTGTGGGGATTGCAGATTGAGCTTGCATATGAGAGGAAAATGGATGTTTATGCCTATATTTTTCTGAATTGACATCCCACCTCCCAGTGTTCTGCTTTCCATTATACTGAGATTCATATCTAAAGATCAGTGGAGAAAAGCTATGGGGAAGAAAATGAGATTATGATGATATTTTTAAAAGAAATTCTTTGTTGTCTTTCATATCCAATTCTAAGGTTGGTAGGAGTTAAAAAATTGCCTTTGATTACATTGTCTTTGTTTCTCAGAGTTTTCCTTTTTTTTTTTTCTTTAGGGAAGAGGCAATATACAGTTCTTTCAAGAGAGCAGAGATGCACTGAAAGACAGCATGGGAACAAGAGTAAAAGTAGACAGAGGCACCTGAGTGATGTCAGTGTCGAAGATAAACTCACTTGGGGTATGCTTACGAATAGACCTGTTAAACACAATGACAGGAGTTGGCCGTCACAGGATTCTATGTGTGAGTACCAAGACTATCATCTCTGGATAGACAAGGATCTTGAATCAAGGAGAAGTTAATTAACCTGTTTGAATCCATGTAACTAGGTTATTAGAGTGGGATTTTTTTTTTTTCGAGACAGGGTTTATCTGTGTAGCTTTGGCACCTTTCCTGGAACTTACTCTGTAGACCAGGCTGGCCTTGAATTCACAGAGATCCGCCTGCCTCTGCCTCCCAAGTGCTGGGATTAAAGGGTGGTGGTGACGTACGCCTTTAATCCCAGCACTCGGGATTGCTTTCTTTAAAGATTGTTGATTTTATATTATTTCTCAATATGAAAAGGATAATGAAAGTTGATTTGGTGAAATTACATATATCTTTCATAAGCATTTGCTAATGCTTCATTACTCAAATGCCATGTTCCAAGTTGGTCATTTAGTCATAGGCACTTATTTAGTAATTTAAGACTAAAGGCCAATGTCATTCTATACCCCACTAGTTGTTTCCTGAAGATACTGAGACTAGGGTAGTATGTAATAAAAGGACTTGTGGACAGTAAAAGCTTCTACTCTAATTAATGTATAAAATGATCTATTTAGTTTAGTTTCAATTATTTTTTTTTAATCTGAGACATTGTCTTATTATGTAGCCCAGAGTACCTCAATACCGGGATCCTCCAATTCAGTCTTGAGAATACTGAGATTAGAATTAAACTTTAAATAGGTACATGTTGATACTTGTAAGCTCAGATAATCTTCTGAATGGGATATCTGAAAGCATCTCTGTAGTCAATACAGAAAGAAATAGTTGCTGGCTCAAATGATTTTCCAGAGGACAAGGTTATGCTGCATATTTTCCCTTAGTCCTCTACATTCCTGTGTCCTCCCTTCCCATTCTCTGTTCCGGAACGCATTCTCAATAACATTTGGATGCTCTGCTTTCCTGGCCACCGTAGTTACAACAAAATCACAATAATTCAGCTTCTGACCACACTGATTCATCCATGGAGTGGGCAGCTGATCAAAGGACTTTTTCTGGATTTGTAAAATTAGAACTGGGGAAGGAATGGATCCCTTTCCTCGGGGCCCCCAAAGACCAAGGTCTGCTATTGGGCTAGTTACAGAAAGATAATCAGCCTGAAAGATTGAATTTGTCACGCACAGAAAATCAGAGATAAGAAATGGGGGAGAATCCATAGGATGTGCTGGCAGAGTCAGAGTCCTGCATTCTCAATCTGCCTCTGCAAACTTGCAGAGGTTCAACCAGAACTTTTAGTACATAACTAACGCTCCCTCTTTCATCTGATCTGACTCAAGGTGGATTTTTTTTTTAAAAGTTAGGGACTCAATTGCAGATAAAATACACCAGCTCTCTAGTCAAAGATAAAAGGCAGTTTAGAAAAGATGTTACAGTTTCCTGACATTGCACGCTGGACAGACAGAGATGCATGCTTAGAAACTACATATCCAGCTTCAGTATCCCAAATGACAGCATATGAATGGTCAGCTGAAGACAGCATGGCTGCCATTCCTGGGGCTGTAGACACAGTTGACAGTTCTTCAATTCTGACACTCCTTGCCCTGTCATTCGTCCCTCGCAGTGTGTGCTTCTTCTGCACCAATGATTTCCAATTCAGTGCTTGGCAGAAGTTCCTCTGATGGCAGAAGTTATGTGCTGTCATCCTAATGGGAAAGGAGGCAAAGAAAACAAATGTTGGATTTTACTGGTGAGTTTTAGGGGAAAAAATTAAATGGCAGAAAAACATTTAGTTCTTGGAAATTTTGCAAATATTAGCTATAGCTTAAGTTACCTAGAACCCTCAGTAGTACAGCTTATAGCCTGAGGTGTCTCTCTCTCTCTCTCTCTCTCTCTCTCTCTCTCTCTCTCTCTATCTCTCTCTCTCTCTAAGATCTTTTGAAAGATCACTGAAGCCTGGAAATGCAAAGATTTTAATAATGGAAGTCTTTGCAACTAAGTTATGGGAGCTCTTACTAGGTTGAGATGAGCCCTAAAGCCAAGATCACTGGTCCCTGTATAAGGGGAAGAAAGTTAGGGCAAAGAGACAGGTACATGGAAAAGAGCTCTTGGCAAGATGGAGACAGGTAGCACGAAGCATCTTTTAGACAGGAACACCAAAGACAGCAGCAGTTAGGAGAAGCTAGAAAAATCCTCCCTCTTGTGGAACTTTAAGCACCAGCCTGACTGATAATGGGTTGGAATTTGGGCTGGATACTTGCAAGTTTTTGGCCTCTTACTCAAGGAATTATAATATAAGTCCCACAGACTACAAAGTAGCCAGGAAACTTTATTCATAGCAAAGCTATAGAGCCAGTCAGAATCCACTGCATGTGAGCTGCCCCGAGAGTGAAAATACTTAAGGGCCTCAATTATTGTCTGGACCTCCCTTGTATAGGGTTCAAGAGAAGGAGGGGTTCAGTTACTAGGGGTATAGTTTGAATGGTTTTCTATTTTGATTGGCAAATTAAATAATTTCTTTACTGTGCATGTCCCTTCCCATAATACATCTGATTTTAATCAAGTGTATACCCAAATATGCAAATGTATAAGATGTTAATTAAGGGATTTTTCCCTAAAGGTTTCCCTGGGGATCCAACTTGGCTTTATTTCACATGGAGTGGAGTTTCTTGTTACTAAAATGTTCCCTATGCTTGTCTGCTTCATTACTCCTGAGAGATTTCAATCTCCTAGCATTCAAGAGTATAAGATGATATACTTCTGTGGTCACAGCTTCCAAAGTTTGTGACTATGACTCCTTCTAGGAGTTAACATTTAAACAGACCCCATTTTGAGGAATAACTGGAAACAAACTCCGAGGCAGTGTAGTAGTAGAGTGTTTACTGGGGAGAGCCGTCAAGACCCATATCTGTGGAAGGATGGAAGACAAATGGGATTTACTATAGTGAGAAATCAAGCTATAATACAGACTCAGCTGAGCTAGTAGGCCCATGAATTCCATCAATCTTCACTTCAATCAGCCATTTGTTGTTGGCTTCTGCAGAAGGGATGTGATTTTGGATGAGTTTTATCTCCTGTAGCTGAGGCACTTCCAGAAAGGGGATACAGTTTACGCTGCCTATGAACAGTATTTCAAGCTGCTAGGACATCAACTTCTTCCTTGAGGGGACCATCTGAATGACATCCCTTTGTCACTGTATCAGCCTTTGTGTAGGTTAAGATAACACAAAGTGAAGACAGGGTGCCGAGTATGAAAGAACTGGAATAGCACAGCGATCAAAACATTCTCATGAGGAACTGGGGAGATGACTCAGTGTTTAAGAGCACTTACTGCTCTTGCAGAGTATCAAGGTTCAGCTCCCAGCACTCACACAGCCATTCACAACCACCTGTAGCTCCACTTCTGGGTGTCTGATACCCTCTTCTGACCTCTGCAGGCACTGCACCTCTGAAGGTACTGTACACACAAGGTGCACATGTAGGCAAAATACTTGAACAGGGCCTATAGGGCAGATAGGTCTCCTTAGGGAGGGAGGGAATGAAGAGGATCAGGGTTGCAGAAGTTTTGATGTTCAGAGATGGGGGAGAACTGGAAACAGGGGGTATGCCAAGAAAAAAGGGTCTGAATTAAAGGTAGACAACTTTGTGCTTGTTATGGCTTGACTCTGAAGTGTCCCCACAGGCTCAACTATTGGATGGTTGGTCCCCAGCTGGTGGTGAGGTTTTAGAAGATTGTAGAAATGTTAGGAGGATGGGAAAAGATGGAGAAACAGGTGACTGGGACATGCCTTTGAAAGTTGTAATTGGTTTCTGCATTCTTCTCTGCTTACTTTCTACTGTGAGGTAACCAGCCTTCTTCCCAAGACATCCCCAATGTCATGATGCTCTGCTCAAGTACATGGGGCCAAGTAACCATCGAATGATCCTCTGAGACTGTGAGTGAGATACATCATTCCTCCAATTAAGCTGCTTATGTCTCACATCCTATAGTATCAATGAGAAATCTGACCTACAAGAAGTGTTTATGTTAGAAGTACTATTTTATAATTTTGAAAGTCCATTTTCAATAAAGGAAATGCTACTCTCCCTTTCTTCTTTTGTTTCATAATCATAAAGACATGAGCGCTCTCAATGAGGAATTTGAGAACTAAGATGGGCGAAGTCTCACCAAATCTTTACACTAATGCAATTTAGAAAATGACCTTTTCTAAAAATAATAGAAGTAGATGGAGGAAGGTGAGCAAGTATTTTTAAGTTTTCCACCATCAGAGGATTGACCTAATTAGGGTGTAAGGGAGCCAAATGGATAAAAAAAAGACCATTTAGCAGGTCACTCTGTTCTTTTGGTGAATATCTTAGAAGTTAATAAACATGAAACAGAACATTTAATACCTCACCTCCTTCTGAAGGATTTTGCAGTGAGATTCTAAACATGGCCTTTGCTGGGAGATAAAGGGCTCATTAAAAATAATGTGTTTTTTCTTCAGAAGATCATGCCAAGTTGTCTTGGGTTGTGGCATTAGAAGGGCTAATGAGTTGCCTGTGTGCAATCTAGATGTGTAAACCAGCTTTGTCTTTTCAAATGATAATCCTATTATGAACCAGAAATACTAGGTCCATACCTACCATGTTCTTTCTGAACTGTACACTACAAGCTAAAGGTCAGAGACCCTTTTATATATACTATATGCATTTTCCCTTCCTTATAATAGTCTTTTGAAATAATAGTTAACCAGTCAGTTTAAGAGTAGATAAGGTCCATTGTAACCAGTGACTGAGGATTAAGGCAGCTTGACACTATGTTAATTTAAATGCCTGTGTCTGACACATGATCCCAAGCACTAATAGAGGGATAGGAAGTGCCCAGTGTTTAGAAATGCACATCAGCTCTTTAGTAACTATGAAGAATTATGTCCAAGATACATATGTTTAATATGCTGCAATAGTATTTACCTTAGTCAAGGTGATGTATGGAACTAGCCATCTACTTTAATTCATAAACTTAAATAATGGTAAGTAGTACCAAATACAAGATTTTTCACAGAATCTAACTATCTAAACTACCGTGTGAGTTTTTCATAATTGAGAAAAAATGAATGACACTTTAAATTGAGAAAATATTAGTGTGGTAGTTTAAATTTAATTTGCCCCCATAATCTCATAGAGAGTGGCAATATTAGGAGGTGTGACTTTGTTGGAGAGGGTATGGCCTTGTTGGAGGAAGTGTGTCAGTGTGGTGGTGGGCTCTGATGATTTCTATGCTCAGGATACTGCCCAGTGTCTTAGTTGACTTCCTGTTGCCTGAAAGATGTAGGACTCTCAGCTCCAGCACCACATCAGCCTGCATGCTGCCATGCTCCCCACCATAATGATAATGGACTGAACCTCTGCAACTGTAATGAGCCCCCTCAATTAAATGTTTTCCCTATAAGAATTGCCATGGTCATGGTGTCTGTTCACAGCAATGAAAACCCTAACTAATACAATTGGTAATTAAGACAAATGTTTTGATTTTTTTAATTAGGAATTTATAAAAAGAGAAGAAAACCTTGTTAACATACATGTGAATAAATTGTGTGTCCAAAATTCAACAATAAACCAAGATTTCTTCATTCTTTTTCCCCCCTGCTGAGTTCTCAGCAATTTGTACATATTTAAAGGGAAGATGAGCGGTTTCTGAAGGGAAGCGCTATAAAGTGGTTTACTGTAATCATGTCACGTACATTTATGGAAAGTGGACAGGTCATGTCATGAAAGGCATCCAACATATATATATGTAATTTATATATACTGTCCCCTTAGTGTTGTGGGTATCAGTGCATGCAGAGAGCCATATTTTTTTTTTTTTGAGTCTAAAGAGAATGATTTCATAGAAATCCATGATTCTTGGCCTATGCCCTCTGGACTCGATGAGATTTAGGGGTCAGTTTCAGAGCTAGTGCTATAAAAGTCTGAAATGAAAGGCAGGTTGCTGCTTGTACTGAAGACAAAGCGAGGAAAGATGGGTCCTTTAGAATTGAGTGAGTCGGCATCTGAAGTTGCAAAGGCTTCTTGGGAAGCAAGCCTCTGGGAAGAGGCAGGAGACATGGGAGGGGAGATAGCCTAGAAGCATTGTACAGGCATGAATTACAAGGGCTACCTGCTTGACTAAAGATGATGGCAGCTCAACAGAATAAATCTGTATGAGTTATCAGAAAACCAAGGAGTGGGCTGCAAATGGCACTGCCGGCCTCAGAGGCGGTAGGAGGATTTTCAATTGATGGGGAGTCTCTAAAATGCCCCAATCTGACTTGAGTACCTGTTCTGTCTAAACCTGAGAGAAATCCAATGCCAAACTAAAGCTCTGATTGGATGACAGCAAACCAGAGCAGAGGGAAAGACTCCAGCTAAGCTGGACCTTCCTCCCACTGTCTTGTCCTCTACTTCAGCCCCGAAGATTGAGCAGGCAGTTGTTGACCTGGGCGAGGCTGAAACAAGCTGGTCACCATCACTGCTTCTACTTAAAAATGTTGATGGAGGTTGTAGGTATGACAATCAGGCCAGAACAAAACAAAAATATAGAAGCTTTAAGGCTGAGAGTAAAGAAACGAATGAGACTATTTGTTGATGAAAAAAGTCATAAAGTCTAGTATAATCCAAAAGTGATAACAAAAAGTATGTATAGAATTTAAAAAGTCACTGTGGGAGAAAACCATCATGTGATTTGTTTGTTTGTTTGTTTGTTTTATATAAACAATAAAAAACAGAGAATGAAAAATTCTAAAATCAATACAATTTATATCACCAGAAAAGATTAGAAATAGAAAGGAAAATATAACATTGTAAGACATGCAACCTTCACTGACTTATGACTTTAACTATATGAGCATATAGCTGCTAAAAGAATGTTCATGTTAGCATTTTTTTTACTTAAGGATTAGGAATATTGCATGCTTATCAATAAGAGATTGCAATTGCATTTGCATTTCAGTGGTTAAAATGGCCTGTGATATTCAAAAGGTGCAGAAAAATGTGTGGATAGATACATAGACATGTAAGTAACTTTATTGTAATATTTTGGGGGGCATAAAACAGATTACAAATTATGTATAATTTAGGTAATTTTTAAAATTTAAAATCTGGAAGGCTACACAACGATGGTTGTAATACCTATAGTTGGGAAATTATAAAATAAATGAGTAGTGACATAAAACAAACTTACCAATTGTCAAAACATATTATCAAATTACCTTATAAACCTTTGAAAACATTACTATGGATAATATGATGACAGTCAACCCTTCTTGTCCTGTGCTTTATTTCATTTGCCTGTATTTACTGTATGTGATTGTTGTTGGCTAATACTGAAAATCTGCCAAGCCGCGCATCTCGGAGTGGAGTTTCACAAGTTGCTTTTGGGTCTCACAATACTCACAGCTGTTTAGCGATCTAAACTAAACCTGGAGTTGAGCTCTATCTGCCTTTTTCAAAGCTTTCTTACTTTGACACAGGGATACATTTTGGTATGCTTTCCCAGGTCTCACTAGACGGAAGGACACACACTTCTCAGACTGGGCTTTTCCTTAGAGCAGAGTTCCCTGATCAAAGAGAGTCAGAGCCCTGGAGCCTTCATGAAACACAGCATTACCCCCCACCCCCACCCCATGCAGAGCTCCCATTTTGTGAGTCTGGCAAGGGTCCTAAAAAAGTCCTTTCTAGTAGGTTCTCATGTCCCACTGATGCCCTGTAGGATAAATGATTTGAATGTCATTGTCACAGCAGGATTCCTGGGATGACCCTGTGGGCAGGCTGGAACCCTTGCAGCCCTGCCATTCCTGACATTGTTAAAGCCAAGTCCAAGTCCCACCCTTACCCCACCCCCAGCTCTGCATCTTTGTTGATTCTTAGAAGAAAGGTTAATCTGGTATTTTAAATCTCTCTGTGTCTCTCTGTCTCTGTCTGTCTGTCTGTTTCTCTCTCTCTCTCTCTCTCTCTCTCTCTCTCTC
>CABHPR010157202.1:3455-13976 GCA_902168415.1 Peromyscus melanophrys | reverse complement strand
TAAATCCTTTGTCCCAGGTAGCAGCATCATTGCAGTCACCAACACGATGAGAAGGAGCCGGCAACTCGGAGCAGTAACCGCTGCCTCCATGGTCCCGCTGCCACCGTTTGTGCCTGGGCTCTGGCCGAAGCTTCTCCTTAGCAAGCCTCCTAGGCCGGCCTCAAACTCGGGATCCTCCTGCCTCTGCCTCCTTCAGCAAATCCTACCAGCGTACGCCACCACAACCGGCTGAGTATAGCTCGGGCCTGAGCTGGGGCTCACAAGGCCAGAGCTTTTTCATGAATTCATATCACGAACGTTGGGCGCCAGATGTAGCATGAATCTTAATAGGTCTTATTAATAAAATCAAACTTGAGCCAGGTATTGGGGTGAACACTGGATGGTCAGAGAAATAGAACAAGCCACAGCTATCTCACCTCGCTGGATCCTCAGCTGGTCTTATTTCCTCAGACTGGATGCCCCGAGCCATCATCCAGAATGGGTCTCAGCTGAACTGTTGCTAGAAGCCTGAAAGCTTAACCAGGCCAAATGCTTCTCCAGGCCAAATGCCTCTCCAGGGCAAATGCCTCTCCAGGGCAAATGCCTCTAGTTTCTGGTCCTCACGCCTTATATACCTTTCTGCTTTCTACCACCACTCCCTGGGATTAAAGGGGTGCTTTCTGGGATTAAAGGTGTGTATCACCGTGCCTGGCCATTTCCAATGTGGCCTTGAACTCACAGAGATCCAGAGGGATTTCTGTCTCTGGAATGCTAGGATTAAAGGCATATGCTACCACTGCCTAACCTCTGTTTCATATTGTGGCTGTCCTGTTCTCTGACCCCAGATAAGTTTATTAAGGTACACAATATTTTGGGGAACACAATACTACCACATCTCTCTCTCTGTCTGCCAGTTTAGCCTGAACACTTGAATTCTACGAGTTGACACAGAGCCCTTCTATGGGATGTGTGATTTGGGCTATGAGAATTTTATGTACTGTCTAAGTTGCTTCTTTTTTTTTTTTTTTTTTTCTTTTTTGTTGGTTTTTTTTTTTTTTTTTAGATTTATTTATTTATTATGTATACAGAAGAGGGTGCCAGATCTCATTACAGATGGTTATGGGCCCCCATGTGGGTGCTGGGAATTGAACTCAGGACCTCTGGAAGAGCAGTCAGTGCTCTTAACCTCTGAGCCATCTCTCCAGGCCCCTAAGTTGCTTCTTAAACATCTCTGTTTTCCTTGTTTGTTACTTTTTGTGCCAACTTTAGATTTTTAGAAAGGATTTAGGAGACATTCCCTCTAACATTGGCCTATAATTGTTTTTTTTCTCCAATCTGGTTTTGTAGTCAAGGTTGTCAACCTGAAAACAATGAGTTGAGGCACTGGCTCCACATTTCTATTCTCTTGGACAAGGTTAGGAACGTTGTTTTTATCTGTTCTCTAAGAGTTACTGCAACTTGCTGAGAATCATCTTCAGCTAATGTACTTTTGAGGGGGAGGACGTTTTGTTCCTTCCATTGTAGCTTGCTGTTTTGTTCTTAGCTATTTTATATGCTACAGCATTTTGTCCTTATGAAAGTCAATTACACATTAAAATCTTAAAGGCAACTCTCAATATTTTACCCAGAATTAGTACAGATGACTCCCCAGAGTCCACAAACAGTATTTCCAGCATTCCACAGCTCACATTCTCTGTGCTCCAAAGAGTCTTCCTGCTCTGATTTCTTCCAACTCTTCATAGGTAAGAGGAAAACCAGTAAGTGGCAGTCTGAAAAGAAACTGGGTTCTTCTGCATGCCTGGTATGGAAGAACCTTAGTTTACAAGATTAGTTAACCTTTTTAATTTAGGCCTCTTGTTTGTTTCCAAAGTAAACTGTCACTTGTGGAAGTAACTGCCAGGGCTCCCTTTATTGCCAGCTAGAAGATTTGCTTCAAATAAATCCAGAAGAGATGGCATAGAGTTCCAGAAAATATAGGCTGTTCCACATTCACAACTTGGGTGTGTACATGGTTAACACTGAATATAATTGTCCTTAAAGCTATTCAGGTTAGTTCTGCACTTTATATACCCCGACTGCACAGACCATATCAATACATATGTTATGAGTTTTTTATACAGTTTTTTTGGATATTTTCAACCGCTTATTTTTCTTTTCTCTCTCAAATAATTAAAGAAATATAAAACTAAACATACATTCATAATAAAAATAATTTTGTTTGGCTTCTTTTGTAGAATATTATGACATTCGATAATATTACTGCATGAATAATAATTCCTCATTCCCCTTATGCAAATAAGGTTTAAATTGTTTATCTCTTTTATTGTTAATGGCTACTTGGAATAGTGCAATATTTGCTTTTTTGTTTTTAAAACAAATAATCTAGGGACTTATTTTTAGTACTTTAGTACACACATGTATACACACACACACACACACACACACACACACACACACACGTTTTGTCATATGCCTATGAGTAGAATTTTGAGTGTAAGAAACTGCATATGGAATGCTGCTGGTTCTCCATGGGTACCTGAACCCACCAGAAGTATATAAATTCTGGTTGTTTTCATCTTTGTTAGTGGTTTTCACTGACAGACATTTTTTTTTCATTTTTCTTTATTAAGAAATTTTCTACTCACTCTATGTACCACCCACAGATCCCACTTCCTCCCTCCTCCCACCCCCCCAACCCTCCCTCCCAAGCCACCCCACATCCCCACATCCCCCAAATCAAGGTCTCCTGTGGGGAGTCAGCATAACCCAGGCACACTGAGCCTAGGCAAGTCCAAGCCCCTTCCCACTGCACCAAGGCTGTGCAAGGAGTCACACCACAGGCACCGGATTCCCAAAAGCCTGCCCATGCACCAGGGACAGATCCTGATCCTCCTGCCGGGGGGGGGATAACAGTTCGAGCCAAACAACCATCTTCCATATCTAGAGGGATTCCAGTCCCATGGGGACTCTTTTAATTTTAGTCATCTTAGTCAATAAAGCACCTTTTCTTCAAGATTTTATTCTGGTGGTTTCCTTATAACTAGTGAACCTAAAAGTATTTGTAACTCATTTATTACCATTTAATTTTTAACTTTCTCTAAATTTCTTGTCCAAGTATTTTGTATATTTTTCCACTGGTAATTTTTCTTTTTCCTTTCAGTAATCACAGTAAGAAAACAAGACATATATATTCTGATTTTGAATTGTTTGTCTTTATTTATGTCTATCTTTAATTTAGCAGCTTGCCTTTTCATTATCATTTTCTGTGATCATTTTTTTTACTCTTTTGACTTCCTTATGTTAAATAGAAATCCATAAATAATGTATTTTTGGTAAAATCAATGGCTTTGGGTTAAGTCAAGTATTTTAATTCTTCTTGTGTCTGTTTTTATAATAATTACCATATTTTAAAATACATAATAATTGTAATTACCAAATTAATCCAAATTTGCAATTGACATAAATTTGCTCTTGCTACTATTTTATGACTTTAAGAACTATTCATTTTATATTAATGAAATTTTTTATTGATTGCACTGTTTAATTGTACCCATTCTATCTTTACTTGATTAATACTATCATTGTTTTGTCAATTTTCTAAATTAGTCCAGAATGTTAATACATATGCAACATTGTAGAATCTTCATTAATCTAGATAGATTAGACTTTATAACATAAATATATTTAAAATCTTCCACTTTTATGCATAATACATAAGACCTGGAATTTTTTATTTGGATGGGATATTTGTATGAGTCTAAAACCAATACACAGAAATAGTCCTAGAAGAAATATGGTACAGAATAGTTAGATACTACTTGACATGAAAGGGGTCTATATTTTTAGGTTCTATATTAAAATTTACACACATTTTCTGAAACTCAGCCATTCTGTTATATTTTAAACCAAACTTTCCATCTCATTGATTTTATGTGTAGGACTGAGAAGTACGCTAATACAAAAAGAAATTCGATTGTGTGAAATTATTACTTAGTAAATACGTGAATAAATATGGTGGGTAATGTACAACATGGTTTACACGAGTTTTTTGTGGTCTAGATAAAAGCAAGTATGGAAGTATCCAAAACTGAGATCTCTTTATTTCAGGTCTAATGATGCACAGGACCCATGGCTTATAGTGTGCTGTCACTTAGACTTGAGATGGAGGTTGTTTTTTTCCAGTTGGACCCAGAACAGAGTAGCAGTGCTTTCCATCATGGCAGGTTAACTCTGAGTAGAGATTGAAAAAAAGAAATAGCAGTGTATTGAAAGAAAAACAAGGGTATTTCTAGAAAAGATGTTATTGATGGCAGGCATTTTCCAGAATATATTAGAAAGAGAGAAAAGACCCCTTCAGGTCTTTTTAAATTAAGAACAGAGAGATAGAGGCTTTCAACCATAATCCACCTATCCCTTCCCAAGCCATCACTTCCACAAAAATGTGAGTTATTATGGACTCTTGAAGTACAAGATAGCAGATAGCAACACTGCATTACATGTTTTCATCTTCATTCAATTCCAGGATTTTATAAATTTCCTTCTTTTCAGTGACCCCATTCATTACTTAATGTATGATGTGTATTAAGTTCATTTGATTTATGATTTTAGTAACTCCAGCATTTGTTTCTTTTTCTCCATATGACCTGTCTGTTGGTTAGAGTTGGGTTCTGGAGTCTCTTACTCTTACTGCATTGTATTTGTGATATTACAACCAGTAGTATTTTTTTTTTCTAATGAAACTGGGCACACTTGTGTTTGGTACATCATGTTTGTTTAGAATAGTAAAATCTTTTTGATGAATTTACTCCTTTATGAGTATAAAGCAACTGTCTTTATGTCTTTGCCTAGTTTTGGTTTAAAGTATACTTTGCCAGATATTAGGATAGTTATGTCTGCTTGTTTCTTATTTCCATTTGCTTGGAGTATCTTTTTCTATCCTGTTTCTCTAAGGCAGCATCTATTCTTGATGGAGAAGTGTGTTTCTTAGAGACAGCAAAAAGCAAGATTCTGTTTACTAATCCAATCTGCCAATCTCTCTCTGTTTTACCAGGGTGGTGAAACCATGAACATTCAGACTTATTATTTTAAAATGTATTTTAAATATTGTTTTCTTGGTTTTGTGGTGTTCGCTTAGACTCCTTTTGATTAACAGTCCTGGGGTTTATTTTTCCCTTTGTCTTCTGGGTGTGTTTATTCTTTCTTTGGTACAAGATTCTTTCCTGTATTGCCTATAGAGCTCAGTGTATATATGTTCGATTAATCTGTTTTTATTATGGAAAGTTTTTATTTCTCCTTTAAGAGATTTGTTGAACAGAGTAATCTGGGTTGGCCGTTTTGATCCTTAGGACTTGTAGTACATCTTTTCAATTCCTTCTGGCCTTAGAAGATTCATAAAACAATCAGCTTTTATTCTGCCACATCTGATTTTGTTTATGATTTGGCTCTTCTCTCCTGCAGCTTTCACTATCCTCTCTTTATTCTTTATTTTTAGTATTTTATACACAATTTATCATGATCCTGAATGCTTCATGTTGGATGGGTATCTCTTCTCTAGAACTGGGACATTTTCCCCTGATTTTACTGAAAATATTAACTATGTCTTTGGTCTGGAATTCTCTTTCTATGTTCATAATGTATAGATTTTGTATTTTTGCTTTGTTCCAAAGATCCTTCATGTTCTATTTTTAGATCACCCCCCCCATTTATCATTTTCTTTGACAGATTTATCCAACTCTTCTATCTTGCTTTCAAATTCTGATATTTTGTCTTCTGTGTGATCCATTTTGTGTTCTACTTGAGCTTTTTCATTGAGTTTTCATTAGATTTACTGAGCTTTTCATTTCAGTTTGTTTTTTCTGTCTTTTTATTTTATTGATTTTTCATATCCTGTCATGTCTCTGTTATTTTGTTCAGATATTTGTGCTTTCTTGGATTTCAATAACTTATTTCTTACCTCTTTAAGTTCATGTATGCCTTTATTTGTATTTTCTTTGAATGTTTTAAACTCGGTGGCTACATGTGCACAGGTTTATAAAGGCTCTTTTAAAATTGTGTGTCTTGAATTTCATCTAAGTGGTTCTCCATGGGTTACATTACTTTGGGATTGGTGATGGGTGTGATGATATTTTATTTGTGCTGAAATGTGGTGATATTTTATTTGTATGTTAAAGCTTGCCTGGAGATCAGGGGGAAAAGGCCAGCCATTTTAAGTAAACGTAGAAGTCAGGCAGTGGTAGCACACACCCTTAATCCTATCACTTAGCAGGCAGGGTCTCTTTGTGTTCAAGGCCATACTGGAGAAAAGAGCCAAACTTGGTGACACACGCCTTTAATCCTAGTACCAACCATGGAGGCCTGGAGGTCTGTACAGACAGACAATGACAAGGAAGTGAGGTAGCTGGGCTAAGATAGCCAATGAGAGGAGAGAACAGCAAGGCAATAAAGGCATGGGTAAGAGATGAAGCAGCTCACATTTGGAAGCTGCAGAATTGGTGAGGTAAGGTTGGCTGCTGGCTTTCCCTATTTCCCTGATCTCTAAGGCTTTCACTCCTATATTTGGCTCTGTGTTTTTTATTTAATAAGACCATTTTAGAAATTCATCTACAGATGGAGTGTATTTTTGTCTTGATTCATCATACTGTGTGTTTGTGATGAGATGTAGGCATCCAGAGTTCTGCAGATGGTTGTTTTTTGGTATGATTTAGTCTACTTGTCTTGAATCCCATGGATAGGGTTGCTCAAGGGAGTATTGAGGGAACAGAGCAGAGGGAGATAGTGTTGGGAGACAAAGTGATGATGGGGTTTCTTGCTGATTCCAGGTCTAGATCCAGATCCTCAGTGACTGCATGGATGGTCCAGGATACACAGAGTATACTGGGGGCTGAGATTGGGGTGGGATCTCTTCCTGGGTCTAGGTTCAGGCTGGAACCCACAGTAACCCCCTGGGTTTGTTGTAATTATATATGTTCAACTCTTTTATGTAGTGATTGTATTTTAATTATTCCCCTGGATTCTCCTCTTTTGATTTTGACATGTGTTTAATTAATGTACAGTCATGAGCTTTAGTATTTCAAAGGCAGCTATGAGTTGTGTGGAACATGAGATGTGGACTTCTGGCATTACATGCTTTGAGTTAGTCATGCCCTGTAGAGCTGGACTGAGCTCTGGAGGTATGAAGAAGATGCTCCTGGAATTGTCTTAGGGCAGTTGTACTCAGCTGTGGAAGTTTACAAAATATAAATTTCTGCTCCATCTTTTGTCCTGAGATTGTGATAGAATTGGTATTAGGTAAAGTCCATAGCAATATATTTTTCAAAGCCCCCCCCCAGCATTTAATAATTATGCAAGATAGAAAAAAATTTTTCTTATGGGCGAAAGCTTTGTTGAGAGCAGATTCATAACAAGCTCCACAAACTCATATCAGTTGTTTCTAAGAGAAGGCTTAATGATAGCCAAAATACTCTGCAAGTCACATGGAAGCAAATTCATAGGAATGAATTTATTCAAGCAGATCCTCATCAGATTACCTGGTTATATATAACATAGATGCCCAGGGCTGGTCCATTTCCATTGTGTTATGGCAGAGTCGTGTTTCTAGCTAGAATTCATCCTTGACTTATCCTTTGGTGTGACATGCAAAAGTGCACGGCCTTCTGCCTAACTGTCCACCGCCCTTTTCCTCTCCGGAGACACTCACCTTGTGTTTGTGATGCTTTCTAAACCTACAGGTCTTGTATAACTAATAAGAAACTGCAGGAGGAAATGTTGCTGTTACAGCCACTCTATTCACAGAAGGAATGAACACAGGTGGGAGGAACAGGCTGACACATTGCAATGTGTTTTCTCAGTGTAAATAGTAACATGAACACAGTAAAGGTAGAGAGATCCATGGCAATGAAAAAAATCATTGGATGTGGAAGTATTGCTCAAAATATTTTTGCTCTGATATAAAAATGTCTATGCACACACTTGTTGAGATTATTATCAAAGTTTCATTAAATAATTTATCTGAGGTTAATCACAGTAATCTACTTTATTACTACTTTGGTAAATAATGAGATAAACCTCAACAAGCACAATAATTTTGCTAAGGTTTAAACATTAACATGTAGAGATAAAAAAGTAGACAATGTTAATGCTGTGATCTTTTGTCTCCCTATATGAAATGTCTGCTACAGACAAAAGCTGAAGTTGTGTACTCAGAGGAAAAATAATTTGTCATGAGGTAATTTCAGATATGTTCTGATCAATGGTTGCATTTGGAAGTTTTCTAAACATCATAAATTTGAGAAAGACAATTAGAATCTCATTCATTCTTTATCAATTATCATAGAAAATATCAATATAAATATCCTATTTATATATAGCTAGGTATGACATGTTTGTATTATAACATGTATGAATAATTAGACCCTACTATAATTACCTTTGTGATATCAAAATAATTCAGCTTTAGTTTATTGTAGATGCAACCAGAGAATTAATTTTAATTTTCAAAAACCCTGACTGGTTAGAAAACATCTTAGGATTAAGAGCTGAGGTCCAACTTCCAAATAAACTGAAATTTTAATTATTAAAATATATTTGTGGAAAAAATAGAGACTTTGAGTAAGTAGATGGGCTATAAGCTCAGTTGTAGTGCTGCTTTATGCTCCGTTACTAAGAGTCAAATTCCATGGTAACACAGCAAGCAGTACATTTATTCAAGCATGGAATGCTTTAAAACAGGAATGCACATAATCATCTATGCATAGCGTTGGGGGCATTTGTGGGAAAGCCTTAATTATTAAGAGGCTTATTTTAATTATTTCTTATAAGCAACTCCTTAGGCATGTGTTCATTGTAGAAACAATGATTTGAACATGACATTTGAATTTGTTTCAGGCATTTTAGTTTCAAAACAGGAGGAACATGACTTTACTATATGTATTTCCAGTGGTTAGTTGACATACTGTTTCATGGCCTCTGTCCTTACATCTTTATGGTTGGGGTTATTCATTTTACTGTTTTCTACAGGATGCATGGATTCTGTGGGCAAACATCTTGGTTCATCTTTATTAATCTGTTTTCTCTCTCTAGCTTACTGCAAAGCCACTGCCCAATGTTTTTACTTGTTTCCTACATTGCTCCTGATATATTTACTTGTTCAGAAACCATGTTTCTGCATTGCACACAGAGTTTTACATTAAATCTCTTTTCCATTAACAACAGTATTACTCTTTCTATTACAGTATTTCAAAAATTGCATCACAAAATTATTTGATTGTGAAATAAACAATACCAGAGCAGTAATGATTAAATTGCAGTATCTCAGGAATATATCCAAAAATATCCCTTGGAAACTTTTGAAGAGCACTTAAGATCACACAAGAATCAACAAACTTCATGCCATCAAGTGAGTTCCAGTTCTACTTACTGCCCCCGTCAGGACAGGAGTGCCAGCTCTGCTCAGGTCACTGCTCCCTGAGTGGGCACGGCTCACTCCGCTCCCTCAGCACCATTTGTCCACTGAGCAAGGCACTTCTTCCCAGTCTCAAGAGCCTATCATCAGATGCTGGCCTATAGCCAGACTTTCTCTTTGGTATTCAGCCACATTCTCATCAGTTCATATTTAAAACAAAAAACAAAACAAACAAAGGAAAAAACAATGCATCCATTCACATGGACTCATCCATTCACATGGACGGTCATTTCCCAAACACAAGCCTCCCTGCCCCTGTCCCTCTAACAGTAATATGCTCTCACTTTTCTTGGCCTGCTGAAACTTTACCTCTCTTTTGACCTATTTCTTTGTGATAATAGGGTTTGAAAACTGAAGAGCATTTCTTTTTCGATCAAGATTTATTTTGCTGTTTTCACCTTGGGAAACTAAAATTCAATGTATTGCTTGTAACTTGTTGGGGCTGGTCATTATTTTTGCTGTAGACTTCAAGCTAAAGATTGTGATGGGAACAGAACCTTGTTTTTGTCCTATAATTTAGAATGCAGGCAGTTAAAATATTACATAAACATAAGATTAGTTTCTTAAAGATATACTTTGTCTGAATGTTGTGGTAAGTTGTTTTACTAATTTGTATATCTATCTATCTATCTATCTATCTATCTATCTATCTATCTATCTATCTAAATCATCATATATATATGCACACACTTTAATAATTTTAATGAATGTAAATTTTGCTTTCAATACATTTTATATATAATTATAGTTTAAAATTCATGTACCTTTTTCATGATGGAAGAAGACAATATTCCTACTAGTTTGTTGTTCTAGGTTTATTTATTTTACTTTGTTTTGTTTTTGAGACTGAAGCGCACTCTTGCTTATACTGACCCTGAGTTTAACAGGAAGCTCTCTGTGTTCTTTATTCTGTTGTGATCCTCCTGCTGCAGCTTCCTAAGTGCACTAGGCCCAGGCTCTGTTAGTTACTGGAGTTGATTTTCTATGGTTCTGATTTATCCTCTCCCCTCTTCTCCTCCCCTCCCTCCCTCCCTCCCTCCCTCCCTCCCTCCCTTCCTCCTTCCCTCCCTCCCTCCCTCCCT
>CABHPR010157201.1:5032-66253 GCA_902168415.1 Peromyscus melanophrys | reverse complement strand
GAAGGAAGGACGCACGCATACACCCAGTAGATGTCTAAGGTGATAGGGGGAATCCAGGAAACATGAGAAGAATCCCAACTTTACAGGAGCACAGGCTGCTGCTGAAGCTGGGTTGGAACTCTTAACAATTGTTTGCTTGAGACAGGTAGCCATATAGTTCAGGATGGCTTCACATTTGCATTTTTCCTGTCTTAGCCTCTCAAGTACTGTGATCGCTTTGCCTAAGAAAAACTCAAGTATAGTTGGAAAATTTCTGGAGACAGCACATACAGCAGTTTAAGAGACAAAAAATTTGTGGGGGCCCAAGGTTTGGGAGAGCCCTGTGCTTTTTTAGTCTTACATGGGGTAGCCACATTAGGATTTTAGTGTTAACATTAGTGACAAATTCCCTCACACTCACAACATGGCAAGGGAAACCCACAGTTCTATTCTCTTTCCACTTTTCCTTTTACCTATATGGGGTTTTGCTGGTAAGTAGGTTTGAAGACCAAAGCTCAGAGACATAGGCTCACTACACTAGTGACAGCGAATCTTATACAGAATACTTCTTTTCCTACACTTTACCATCACACACACAGGCTTCATTTTATAGCCACAGATTATAGCTGAAATGCAGTTTAACTCAGGTTACCTGACTATTCTAGTTCCCTCACAGTTGCCATGATAAAACAGTCTTACCAAAAAACAGCTTATGAGAGGAAAGGGCTTATTTCTTCTTCCTGGTCACAGTCCATCATTGAGAGAAGCCAGGACAGGAGCTCAAGCAGAAATCCAAAGCAGAAACTATAGAGGAAGCTGTTTGCTGAATCATGCACAGGTTGATGCTTAGCCTACTTTCTTATATAGCCTAGGACCATCTGTCTTGGGAATGGTGCTGCCCACAGTGGCTGAGTCTCCTACATCAATTAATAGTCAAAACAATTTTTCACAGACATGCCACAGACCAATCTGTTAAAGACAATTACTCACTGAGATTTTTTTTCTCAGGTGAGCCTAGGCTTTATCAAGTTGACAGCTAATACGTTCTAAAGTTAGCAACCACATCTTTCTTTCCCCACTGCTTTAATGTTAATTCATGCTATCATCTTTCACAAAGACTAATGAAATATCCTAATAGATAGTCCTTGTCCCCTATGGCTCCAATCTGTACTACACTATTTCTCTGTAGGTGCTTACTTAACCAGTGGATATAAGCATTGTTTGTAGTTCTTGTAGTTTTCATTTTGTCTGGTAAAGATTCATGGGCACAGTTTTCTTAGAGGAGGAACACATGTGATCCCTGATCAGAACATCTTGATGCAAATCTTGGTTCATCTGTTACCAGATGCTTTTTTTGACACAGAGAACTCTGCCTCACTAGCACATGGAGAAGGTCCCCACTATCACAATGGGTTTAAATGTTGCCAATGGGTCTTCGCATCACCAGATAATTGTGCTCATTCTTTGGTTGCTTTCCCTAGCTCAGAACTATTTTATGTATCAGAGACAATAATGACTCTGTAAGGCAATCAAACCATCTAAAAGATGATGAGAAAATCGAGGGGATGAACCTGTCATCCATAGAAAGAGAAATGAGGAGAAACGTCTCTAAATGCAAAGCAGGAATGTGGCCTGAGAGGAGCACAGTCACAGGTTACAGCAAAGGATCTATAGCATCCCTCCATCCAATGTCTGTGAGTCAAGGGCCTCTGAGAAGGTGCTTGGTCCACACAAAGAAAAAGCCTCCAGAAAAAGGTCACAGTTATTATTACAGAAAAAAATAGTCAAGAATGGTCTATGTGCCTGTTCAGGGTCAGATAGTCCTGGCTCAGGTCCAGAGGATCTGAGTTAAAAACTATGGACAAGTACAAGATGTTTAAACTCCATGAGCTTTGATCTTTTATATCTAAAATGCAACATAAAGAATAGTAGTAGACATGTGGAATTATTGTGAAGGTCAAATGAAGTTCCAGATGTAAGTGTTGAGTATCCTTCTTTGGCCCGTGCTGAGAACTCAGTAAATCTCAATGATCATCATGAAAGATAGGAATCAGAGTAAACCACTAGCTGGGCTGAGTAGAGGCCATACAGGCCAAGCTGTTGGGTCTTCACACAGTCCTCTGAGTACATACTTTGCCTACCCAGTCACTTCCTGTTGCAAATGACCTGGCCTTCCTTTCTATGCTTTTATACTATACCTGAGATAGTGCTCGGCTTACACACGTGGAGGGTGGAGATGTCAGCAAGTCCACCTTGCTAGAAGGAGTGGTCAGCCAATGACTAAAGAGAGTTTTTGGACAAGAAATCTAGCTGCCTTTCCCTTCAAACAGGCAGCCCTGAAGAATGTCCCCTTACTGCTTCTAGAAGGTTCTTTGTAGGATCTAGCTCAGGTGACCAACGTCAATTCCTTCCTGTCATCTCACTTTCCTCTGTACTTCTTGTTCACCTCCAACTTCATCTAGTTGAGCTCAAGTCTCTGTCTCAGGTTGTACTTGTGAGGTAATACACCACGAGTATGAAAAGTCATTCATGGTAAGATTTTAAAAATTGGAGCTGGGGTAAAAGAACATCTGAGATGCAGAAATATAAAAAGTGAATGTAGAGGACAACACATTTGTAAGCTATTAATCACTGTGTTCTTCACTCCATTTTAGTCTGCTCGTGCATGCTGAATAAATGGCTAGTGCATTAGTTTGTTTCAGCTGCTATTTTAGAATTCCATAAGCTAGAGGCTTATCAATAGCACAAATTTGTTTCTTGCAATTCTGGAAGCAGCAAGCCCCAAATCAAGATGCTAACAGAGATGGAATGGACTTGCTACCTGGCTGAGGCACCTCACAAATGATGTGTTCTCACTTTGGGGAAAGAAGTGAGGAAACTCTCTAGGATCTCTGCTAGATGGGGGATGTACACATGCATGTGTTTGAGTGGAAGATTGCACATGTGTACATGTGTTGCGGTTGTATATGCAGGTGAAGGTCAGAGAATAATGTCAGGTGTCTTTTCTCAGGCACTTTCATCCTGTTGTTTGAGACAGGGTCTTCTACTGGATGGAAACCTCTCCAAATTTGCTAGAAAGTTGG
This sequence comes from Peromyscus melanophrys, assembly GCA_902168415.1. Taxonomy (NCBI): domain Eukaryota; kingdom Metazoa; phylum Chordata; class Mammalia; order Rodentia; family Cricetidae; genus Peromyscus; species Peromyscus melanophrys. Next base: position 63,191 of record CABHPR010157201.1, on the reverse strand, counting down.
CCAGAAATCCCCAGGGACTTGCCTCTCTCAGCTGCCCATCTTGCCATCATTAGAACTACAGCACCTACCTTGTTATATGGGTTCTATGAATCTACACACAGATTTTCATCTTTGCAAGGCAAATGCTTACCCCAGTCCTAATATCTCTTTTGTAAGACTGCTAATGCCATCATGAGGATTTGGCTCAGAAATCTAATCATACCTAAAGATCTCACCTCCAAATGTCACTGCACTGTTGATTAGGATTTAAACATATGAATTTAGGAGATGAACATTCAGATACAAATACAACAGAAAACAATAGATTGTGGATTGAGTGTCTGGGTTACCTCCCAATCTACGTTAATGCCTTACCCCTAATGACTATATTTGGAAGTAGGCCCCTATAAGGAAACAAATAAGTAGAACAATTTTGTAAGAATGAGAACTGGATGTGTAGAGTTAGACTCCTTATAGGAAGAGATACCACAGAGTTGATCCCTCTCAGAACACAGACTCTAAAGAAATACCACATGAGGACACAGAGAGGGGGTAGTCATCTGCCATTCACAAATGGAGCCCTCACTGGAAACAGAATTGGTCGGAACCTTGATCCTAGATGCCCACCCTCCACAACTGAGAGAAAATAAATTTCTACTGTTTAAACCCCAGTCTGTGGTATTTGTTATGACATTTGAGCAGAATCATAGAGGATGTGTGGTGACACGTAGGCAGATGTTATCATCAGCAGCCTCACTTTCACGCTTATTTTTCCTAAGAGCTTCCTAGATTCTTCAGGAGAAAGCCAGAGGGAAAGAGAGAGCAGGGGAAACTGCTAATTGGGTTTTCTCTGAGACTGAGAAGGCAGTAGAGCAAGCCGCTCCTGAATAGCTCCCAGCCTTAGGACGTGAATGCTTTAGCCTGTGATGAGATCTTACCACAGAAGTGAACGTAAGGGACACTGACATTCACATCGAGACCCAGTGAGAACCCCTCTGCCCCGCTGGACCAGATCCAGAATGGCCTCTTTCTCACTAATCATACTATAAGATGAGGCTGAAAGCTTTAGTAACATCTGTAATTTAATCCCTAATCTTATTTTATAAGCAAAACTTTGTCTTCCAGATAACTTTGAGGATTTCAGAAGAGTCCAACTACCGACAAGTTAAACTCTTCTGTAAGTCTGTGAGTAGAGAGGCTTAAATGTAAATCATAGCATAATTACATAGAAATAAATAAATACATTATTTGAGATTGTGCTGCTTGAATAAGATATAATTGGTGTTAGGTGAGACCAGTATGTAGATTTTTCTAGAAGGAAATGGAACAAAAAGGGACACGGAAGGAAAGGGACATGATTGCTTCAACAGATAAATGGTAACACCCTGTACGGTGATCTGTTCTGGGCAGTTGAGCAGCTGTGGGGAGAGGATCCATATTCAGGCCCATTTCATAGTTCACTCTTGGCTATGTCTCCTTACCTCTTGACCCAAATCTGGAATTAACGTGTAATAGTCACTCCAGTATGGAGAGGATATGGATGAAGTAACTCTCCAAGCTGACTGGGATGCCTGCATGAAAAACATCTCTTCTAGTTGAGCATGGCTCTCCCAAAGATGCACACAGGCTTTGCTACCTGTTAGAGAACAAAGATGAGCTCCTAGAGGGAGAGGAAGGTGAGAAGGCCTAAGTACAACCCAAACTTAAAGAGTGATTGGCCAGCAGGATTTGACTCTTGATGATTAGCATTCAAGCTGCCAACATGGAATGGGCTAAGCTGCCCAAACTACTGACTGTCTTTTTGACAGAACTCCATAATCCTCACATCCAGAATGTGTCACAGTGATAAGATGCCATTGAACAGCAGCATCAAAGACTAATGTAATTAGGAGGAGAAAACACTAAAAATCTATAGGTATGCCATGAGTCAAGTCCTGGTAGTTTAGCTACCCAAGTTGATAAGATGAAGGCTTAGATTGTAAAGTATTTGTCAGAATTAAATAAATATGGAAGATAAAGGTAATTAATCTGTGGCTAAGAGTAAATACAGATGATGGTGTAAGTGATGTTGATGACAATAACTTAGCTCCTTCAGGGTAAATAAAACAATAGGAAATATTCATACCATGATGGCTAGTTTATTGTCAAGTAACAAGCTAGGGTCATCTGGGAAGAGGGAACCTAAATTGAGAAAATGACTACACCAAATTGGCCTGTAAGAAGTCTATAGTTCATTTTCTTAATTAATGGTTGATGTGGAAGTGTTTGGCCCACTGTTGTGGGTGACACTCCTGGGCAGATGGTCCTGGATAATATAAGAAAGGAGACTGAGCAAATCATTGAGAGAAAGTCAGCAAGAAGCATTCTTCCATGATCTCTACTTCAGTTCCTACCTCAAGTTCCCTTGGTGATGGACTATAAACTATATAAACTGTAAGATGAAATGAACCCTTTCTTCTCTGAGTTGCTTTTGGTCATAATGTTTGCCAAAGCACTAGAAAGTAAACTATACCAACTATTGACAAAAATATATTTTAAAATCTTCCATATTCAATCCATCTAATTCCCAGGCTAACTCTACATAATACTCTATTATCCTCATTTTACTAAACAGGGAATTGAAGCATGCAGAGTTAAATGACTTGTCCAAGGGGGTGGTTACATCTTTCTGGTGAAGGAGTAAGCATTCTGTTTGGCACATGTCATTAGGATCCCCTATTATACAGTTGAGTTGTGCTGGTTTTTCAATTGTGGCCTAAGCAGCCAGTCTTCTTTCTCTGACTCCTGTTCCTTCTGAATGTGTTTTGTTTATTTGCCCAGCCATGTTCTCAGGAGTTATGGGTAACAAATATCAAAGGAGTGTAACACATATTTAGATTCAGAATATTACTGTGGAGATGATAAAAGGAATCCATGACTTCCAAACCCTCTTGGGTATATGAGGGTTAATTTTATAAATCAATTTCAGTGGGTCCTTGTATACCAACATTTGGTCAAACATTACTTTTTGTGTTTATAATAGGGTGTTTTTAGGTGAAACTTACATTAAAACCGCTATATATTCACTGAAGATTGTCCTGCAGAATGGTGGGTCTTGTGTGATCAGTTGAGGCCTAGCTAGAACAGATTACTAACTCAGAATAAAGATTGAACTAGAACTAACTCTTAGGCCAGGCATGGCATTTCTGCTCTGAAAATTAAGCCTTTGTGAGGTGAAGGCAGGAGGACAAAGAGTTCAAGGTCACCCTTGGACTGATAAGAGACTTGGAAGCAACCTTGGGTCACACAGGACCCCATCTCAACTAAACAAAACAAAGTGAGAAACAGCCCGGATTTTACCCTTCTATCCACATAATACCTTTGGCCTTAGATAGTATCTTTCTGAAGTTGCAACCTGCTAGTTTGCCTTACCAATTTTTAACTTACCAAGTATCCCATAATCATGTGTCCTTGTTAGGGTTTACTATTGCTGTGAGGAGACACCATGACCATGGCAATTCTTACAAGAAAATATTTAATTGTGGTGGCTCCCTTAGAGTTCAGAGGTTCAGTCCATCATGGCAGGGAGCATGGAGGCATTGCAGGCAAGCATGGTTCCAGAGAAAGAGCTGAGTGTCCTACATCTTGCAGATAATAAGTCGACTGTCACACTGAGTGAAGCTTGAGAAAAAGACCTCAAAGTCCATCCCCTTAGAGTGACACACTTGCAACAAAAGGTGTGGCCTAGATTAAAGGTGTGCCCTCCAGCCTCAAGGTCTGGATTAAAGGCGTGTGTCATCCAGCTTCCTCCAACAAGATCACATTTCCTCCAACAAGGCTGCACCTCCTAATAGTGCCACTCCCTATGAGCTTATGGGGGGCCAAATACATTCAAACTACCACATCATGTTACCTACTCCTCTTTCCTATCTCTTTATCAATATAACTCAGAACTACATAGCATTTTCCTATGGAAAACAACATAGACCAAGACATGACATTTGGAACATGTGGCTCTGTCTCAAAAGAACAATCACTGCAATCACTCTCTATCTCAAACACAACTCCAAAGTCCGGCTGCTCATTAATTGGCTCCCTTACATCTTGGTGCATTGTAGAAAAATGGTAAGAAAATGAAGATGGTTTGGGGGTAAAGAGGTTTGATTCATAGGCAATGCCAGAACTTTGTAACATCTTGATAGTTAGTGCTGTTAAAAGCAGGAGTCTTCCCTTTCCCTCAAAGATGTTTAGGAGCTCAGACCCACATGTGCCTGCGACTCTGTGCCATGTGGACTTCTATTCCCTGGGGCCATTTGAGAGTCCCTGAAGCCCAGAATATGAAAACAGTGAATCAGATCATTTCTACTGATGCTCTGGAATTTTTGCCCATCGTGAAGTTCAACCCTGACACAGTGAAGAATGATGGAAAGAGGAAGAACAAACAAGGAAATGAGGTACTAGGCAAACAGGTCCCCAAACAGCTTTAAGAATGGAATGGAGGCAGTAAACACTTGTCATCTGTGACAGAACATAAAAAAGCTGTCTTTGAATTTTCTGGGAGGTGACTGACCTTAAATGACGAGGGACCAGTGTCTTCAAGGTTGGAATGACCTTGATTTCATGAGGTTGACAAGAGAACAGTAAGAAGGAAAGTGAAGAAAACAACAGAGCAGGATGTAAGAAAGTAGAGATTTATCTCTGCACACAATTAGCAAGAGAAGAAGGAGGACCCAAGGGACATCCTGTCCCTCCTTCATGTCCCTAGCTTTTAATTTGTGGAGACTTACCTTGAACACATTTCTACACTGACAGGAGGAATTAGAGAAAACAGTAGTTGACAGAATACTGTCTCTCAGAGGGTCAGAGGAGATGACATCGAAGCAGACATGGAATAGGTGCACAGCAAACACTCCATGTAGCTTTGTGGTGCCCTGGACTGCCATGTACCTACATCCTCCTGTCAGAAAAATGTTAGAGAAGAAACATGGGAACCCGTAGCTGACAGTGTGGATGCTGCATCCAGATCCTCTCAAATTCTTTCTATATTTATTTGCTGTTTGTTTATTAACGTGTGCGTTTCCTTAGCAACTCTGAACATGCTCCAAGTCTTCTTGGCTCATGAAACAGATACATAAAGCTCTTTTTGGAAAGGCTATCCTCAAGCTCCCAGATAGCTGGATTACAGGGAAAAAAATCTAGAAACTCATTCAACTGGATATCAGACTCAACTGGATATCACTTGACTAAGGGCAGCAATATGTAGGTCTCATTCTCTTGCCTTGGCAGGAAAAAAGTCAGAGGTCCACTTCACACTTAAGAGCTTTCCTTGGAGAGCAGATTGAGGCCAATTCTCTATGAGACCTTCATTGAGCTCTGGGTCTTTTTTTGACGATTTCCATCTTTCTGTCCTTTCTGCAATTTTCTGTAGCAGATGTTCCTTAGTAAATAATTTGCAAATACATCTTCACTTCAGAATAGACTTCTGAGGATAGCACCTAAATTATATGCTTTTGTTAATAATTTTAAATGACTAAGTCAATTAAGAGGAAATGTCAAAGAAGAAATCAGCAGGGTCCAGGAACCAAAAATAGAAAGTTTCCAAGAGAAAGATGATGACACCTCTGGTTAAAGTGAAGGTACAATGAACACCCTCAAGGAGATTCTGTTCTGAAGAGAAATCAGCCACAGCTGTGAAGTAAATTGTCCAGAAGTTTTCTGAGGTAAGCGGGGGTGTAAAATAGGATTGGAGGGATTGAAGAAGATTAGAGGAGTATCTCCTCACTCTCTCTCCTTCCTCCAGTTTCACACCACAGGGGAAAGACTGGTTCTGCCATCTAGAATCTTCTTACTGAGCACCTAATGTGCCTGCCATTTGTTAGGATCCTTTTGTATTCCCCAGGCTCAGACATGTACAAAACAGCATGGTCCATCAGCCATGGGCTTCAAAGAAATGGTGGTTAAATGCCTCAAGGATCTGAGAAACTTCTACTCCCCTAGGAGTGACAAGTATGCTGAATCTCTAGTGGTCATTTTACATGCAGAGTAAAGGGTCAGGTGAAAGGACGCTCAGACCTAGTCAACAGTTCAAGATGTAGGCAAGATCTATGCTCCAAAATGGTCCCAAAGATGCTAAAGTACATGCTAATTGTGATCCAAGGGACAAGAAATTGGAAATGTGTCCATGCTAATGTCTTGGAACTTTCATTATTATGATACAGTGAGTCAATGCATGTTTTCACGAGGCTCATTTTATTTTTTCTCACACAATGGCACATGTGTAAGGGTTGCACAGCTGCAACACGTGCGCATTATGTAATGATGAAATCAGAATAGCTAACGTGTTTGTTACTTCCAGTACTTGTCATCTCTTCAATGAGGGCATTTAAATCTTGTCTTTTTGAGAGTTTGAAGAAGAATATTTGGATGTCTGGGTACCCTAAGCAGATGATTGACAGCAGAACAAGGAAGGCTAATTGCCAGCCCTGTCTCCACCTGTTTGCAACTGGGCTGGGGACCCATAGTTGGGATCTATTTCTACTGAAACAAGGAGAAATAGTACACTACATGCCTGTGCATCTAACTGATGGTGCCAACTATGTTCCCTGAAGGTATTAATAGAGGTTTTCTTTATATCATTAATTCAGTAAATTGCTCCATGAGAGTGACATATATTTATGTGATATCTTCCCCTCCCCCCCCCATTACTTTGCTATCTCCTTGGGAAACTCCCTTGCAGAACTAACAATTAGCATATGATTAAATATAAAAGCAATCAACCCAAGAAGATGCCTCCTATAATTTCCAGCAATCTTGCCTGGGCCTTGCATCCTTCATTATTTGATAACTCGAGACCAGGTAGCAAAACATTCAATTATGAGCAGTCCCAATATTGAAAGCAGGAGGCCTGGATGCAATACGAAATCAAACAAATGAGGGCTGCCTTATTCCTTTGCAGCCTACAGAGATGAGGAGGTGGGGACCAGCAGGTGTGAAAATATGCACATTGGCCTGAAGTCCGAGGGATCTGCTAATGAAGGCAATCTGGCCAAGCAACCTTGGAAAAGATATACACAAGCTCTTTGTTGCAATTCTCTTTGCTTTGCTATTAAAATATGTCCTTAGGAGAGAAATTCTATATTTCCAGAGCAGGTTAGTGGGGCCAATATAATTCCAAGGGTAATGCTAGTCATTTGGAAAACAGGGCAACCAGGAGCTCTGGGTTGACGTTTACTCTGTGCCAAGCCTTTCAGTAATATTTTTCCGAACTCTCACAACAATTTCACCAGGGCATTTATTGTCCTCATTATAAATTTGCAAAACAATGATTCAGAGCATCCATTAGAAATTTATTATGATGGATTGGTCAGGAGGGGAAGAGAAAATAAAGGTGCTTTTTAGGTGTTCCTGGAGAAGTACATACAATTTGAGAGAAATTATTCACTTTTAAGTTTCACAGATAAAAATAATGTTTAATACAAATGGAAGAAGGCAAAACTGGGCTAAGCTTCCCATCCTACTCAGTCAAAGAGAAGTTAAGTCATTTATGCTGTGAGTCGGGGTCCATTCAGGTGCACAGGTTCCCAAGTGGGAGGGACTCCAGTTCCAGAAGAGGTTGAAGAAGGCAAAGAAGCTTAGGAGATTCCAAGCCCATTACATGGGATATGGCTTAGAAATAGCTGAGAAACCACATTATTACTAAGTTACAAAGACAGGGATACACTTATCAATTAGACAAATAATCATCTAATAGATGGAAATCCATTTACTACTTATTGAGCAACAGCATGGGCCTACTATTGTACTAGATATTGAACAAAACAGAGTCCATGCCACATTTACAGGTTAGGAGAGGGAGAAGATGTGGAATCGAGTCTGGAGACACAGTTTTGACTTCAGACTTCTCAGCACCTGTAACCATAACCGGTAACTGTTGCTCAAGAGGAGCTAACACCCTCTTCTGAACTGTGCAGTCACCTGCACTCAATTGCACAACACTCACCCCCCCCCCACACACACACATATACACACAATCAAAACAAAATCTTGTCAATGTAAGTGTGTAATACACGACAAAAACAATGATCAGGTGGCATCAGGCTGGGCAGGAGAAGGCAAAGTGGGGCTGAGGGTGGGGTCTGTAGGAAGGATAGATGGTTTGCAGAAGTGGTGCTTGAGCTGAGAAGTGAGCGACATGAAAATTCCATGGATGAGTGGGCTGAGGAGGAGACATGTGAGGTGCATTTACAAACACCAGGCAATCAACATGAGGGGGAGAGTCTCCTGAGGAGCAACACTGTACACATGGTGCACAAATCCCTAACTGTAGTAAGGTTTGGAAGTAATGAACTGACTGGTAACTAATAGTGATAGGCATGTGTTAATCCCACCTGCTGAGAATAAGACCACTCCCACAGGTTCAAGCTAAATTTGAAGCAAGCTTTAATTAAATACTGGCCAGGTGAATGAACTCTGGCCAGGTCCATATCCAGGCTCCCAGAAATGGCCCTGAGTCCTGGTTTGCAGGGGCTTAAAAAGGCAAAATCCACAGTGCATCTCATTTCCCATCAGGTCCAATCAGGGACAAGCATACATTCGGATGTATTTCTTGTCCACATACCTCCCGCCCACATGTGATCAAGCACATGTGGGACAGCTGTGTCAACCAAACTTGTTTAGGGGAGTGAAAACATGTGATTTGTTATCTCCCATAAACAACAGCCTCTAACATTTCAGGAATTATCTGTCCTTGGGAAAGAAGCTTATAGGTCAGAGGCATTTTTGTTTCATGAATCTCTTAGGCATAGTAATTAAAACTTAAAAGGTAACTTTGGCTCTCACACATGCTTCCATACAGGCAATATTCTAAACACTTCTGATGACAATCGAAGTGAATTCTTCCAACAGTCCCTCCTAAAGATGTGAAGATAGAACACCAATGTTCTTCTGCTGGTGAACAGAAGAAACTGCATGTGAACATAGATAGAATATCCTAGATCTGTTCTTAAAATAACTGCACTATAATGCCACTTTACACATTTATAGTAATAAAACAGGATCCCAGGAAAGCATGTAAGCAACTGAGGCACTACTTACCTTTGGATTGCTTAAGATTTTATAATCAGCTATATGTGTACTATATCTGTCATCATGCCCTTTGGGCTTCAAAGAGACTAATTTACTAACAACTGCACTAATGTCAATCAATAATAACTCTCTACAAAAATATAATTCTAAGAAAATATAATAGATTGTTAATTTCAGATGTTGAATCCTGTGGATTCAATCAGTTCTCAATGAGGGAGTCTGAGGGCTAATTGTTGATGATATGGTTTCCAGGCAGGGTTTTGTCCATATTCCAGTGAGTACTGTTAGATGAAGGAATGGACTTGCCTGGCAGCTGCTTACTACTCAAGTGTGGTGAAATAACACCACACACACCTCCTAGGAAAAGTCACAGAGACAATGCTTTAGAGAATGGTTCTGGCCATGCTTACATTATAAAGATGATACAATTTTAGAGATTTTCTCCCTTTGCCTGCTTCAGCTCTCTTCCCAACAGGATGGGTAGGAGAACACCTGTATTAAAGGACTTGGTAGAGTAATATTAGCTACTTTATGATTACTGGGACCAGCCAGGAGCTGAAAGGTGGCATTTCAGTATTCTCATAGGTGCAGATGAATGGTTTTCTGAGAACTTTGAATTTCTAGTTACTGAAAGAAAAGAGGCCAACTGTAGAATTGTGAGAACATGAGAGACTGTAAGCACTGAGATCATGGCTAGAGTCACATGCAGGCTGAAAGCTTCAAACTGAGCCAAAAGCAGGGTCAGAAGAGGTCAATAAAGGACTGGAGCACAGAGGGCTGTTCACGAAAACCCAGTCCATTTGCTAGGTGGAGGGCTGAGTAGGGCAGGTCCCTGGGCTGTCTTCAAAGCTTTCCAGTATCTGTAAACCACACAAAGTCATCCATTTATTCATGTGTTTTCTACTTTCATAATTTTCTTTCATTTAGTCAACAAAGATTTGTGTATCTTGAGACTCTGTCAATACTATTCTAGCTACTGGGAATAGGACAAAGGGACACAGTGTCTCCTCTAGATGACTTCGTGTGATCTCAGGGACACAGACAATAAACATAAAGAGAATAGAATTAAACAATGATACAATGTGCTGTGACAAGTACCATGAAGATAGAATCTGCAAGCTGCTTCATAAGTAACCTGCAGTTATTTTAGATGAAGTGGTCAAAAAGACCTCTTTTCTTCTCATCCTAACTTTTTCTTTGACAAAACAACTTTATTTTGAAATTTTCAAATTGAAGAAAATTTAAGCATAGAATACATGCATGCCACTCATGTACACTCAGCAATTATTCACATTTTGGCTGAAACATTTGAAGGAAAGCTGTGAGCATTATGGAGCATCCTCCCTAAATATTTTAGTATTTAGCTCATAAAAGTAAAATGCTTATGCATACCTCAACATCATTATCATAACTAAGAAATATAATATTTAGGCAGTTATATCTGATAGTAATATTTTTGAGTTTGTATGCCAAGATGTGAAGTTGAGGATACTGTAGGTACCTATAAAGTAAAATGAAATAAACAAATTACTTTGTTTATGTTGATGAAACCAACAGTATGATGATTGAGTATATGATTTGTAATACAATTTTTCATTTTTTTCCACATTTGTTTTCTGTGTGTGTGTGTGCGCCTGAATGTTTTTTGCACGTGTTTGCATGTGGAAGCCAGAGGTTGATATCAGGAATACTCCTCTGTTGCTCATCCATCTTACTCATCAAGGAAAGACCTCTCAATCAAGCCCACAGCTTGCCAATATGGGTAGTCTTGTTTGTTTGCTTTCTCTGAGGATCCCCTGCTACAGCCTTCCAGGGCTGCAATGCCCATCGGACATTTATTAAGGTTTCTGGAGATCTGAGTCCTCATACTTGAGGGACAAGTACCATTTCCCAAGCCCTAAGATGTTTGTCTATAGATGCTCATCTATGATAAGTTTTTACCCCTTTCATATATTTAAAAAATTACAGATACACACACCACATCTTGAGTATATTCATCATTTAGAAGTCATTTACAGAATGTTATTGGACTCTTTTCTTCACTTGATTCTTTAATACATTGTTACTTTACATATTAATTGATTTCAATTGAAGGTCCATGGGAGCTCCTGGATTGTACATTTAAATAGGAATTTAAATACAGACTTTCCTTTCTGCTTGCACTGTGCTCAAAAAACATTGCAAGAACTGCAGTCTGAGCTCAGGAAATTCATCTGGAGAAATTTTTGCGGAGACAGAAATATTGTGCCTTGCTTTAATTTCTTAAACAAGAGGAAGCAATAAAGCCAGTTAACACCACCCGTGATTGAAGTAGTATTAGCTGTCATTCAAGAGGCTTTTACCCACGGTAATTTCTGGATCTCACCATTCCATTGCTGTACTTGTATGTGGAATTCATTAAAATGTTACCAAAGCTATTGTAAAATATGGTTTAAAAATGCAGCCACTGATACACACCACCAGGCAAGGACTCATTTTATGCTCACCAACATTTTAACCTTGACATTGAATTTCAAACACATATAATAAAACTTTAATGGTAGGGAAATTTCAGAACGTTCACCTTCTACTGGCAGAAAATATCATAGACCTGGAAGTGGTGGTTAAGTCTGTAAGGGTGAAGAGCATCAGGTCAGGAGCTTGGGGGAGGAGCAGGAATTCTTCCCAAAGTGTATATGGATAAACAACTCAGTGTGGTTTCACACACTTTGTTTGTCCAGCTAGAGCTGTCCCTTTGCCACTTGTATATGTGCCATCAGATGTAACAATTGTTAGCAGAGTCCCTTCTGGTGACACTGAATTGCTGCCTGACTCCTTCTTAGGATGCATTTTCACAGGTTACCTTTTCTGACTAAAGGCAGAAAGTAGGTCTTTAGCATTTAAAATCCAACATGGAGAATTCATATGAAAACTCAAAGCAGTGCTGACAGACAGAATGAGAAACCAAGAGATCTTCCTGAATGCACAGACTGAATATATATGTTTTTCAAGACAGGGTTTCTCTGTGTAGTTTTGGTGCCTGTCCTGGGTCTTGCTCTGTAGACCAAGCTGGCCTCGAACTCACAGAGATCCACCTGGCTTTGCCTCACAAGTGCTGGGATTAAAGACATGCACCACTGCCACTCAGCTATTAAAAAAATTTTATTTTTATTTTTGGTTATGTGTATATGAGTACAGGTGCTTGCAGAGGCTACAAGAGGTTGGATGCCCTGTACCTAGAGTTACAGGCTGCTGTGATACAGCTGACCTGTGTGTCCAAGCTCCTCTCAAGAATGAAAGGGAAGCAGTTTGCACTACTTCATAATGTTGTGCTGTAAATGTGAACAGCACACATGCATGTGTGGATAAATGATGGGTCATGGCATTGTTCTGTGACTCAGTACTCAGTGATGGCCTCACACTGACCTCAGCAGCAGCATGAACCTCTGTGTGACTTTTACTTCCGTATCTGTGTGTACACCCAAGCCATGTTGTATAGACATAGTGGAGAACAGTTGGCAGAACAATTGTTTAGAAACCTCTTTCTTGGCCCAAGTTTTTCTCCAAAGCACAGTGTGACCTTAGGCATAGTCTTCCTCTTAATGAATCCCTATCTTCTTATACATGGAATAGTAAGTTTGCACAAGTCCTTGGAGACAGAAGTGATATCAAAAGTGCTTCTTTTCTTAAATCCTGGAAGCAATCTTTGGAAGTAGATACAAATGTTTTCATATTTGAATGAGTAAAACAGAAGCAAAGACCAAGCCATTAACTTACACACCATAGTACAGGTAGTTTCACAGTCAAAGTCAGAGTACAACAGGCAGGGAGAGAAGAGCTGGTTAGTTACACACTGTAATAACCACCTCTGAAGATTATCTTTCTCCTTTGGCACCCCGTACTATACTGATGGAAGCAATTAGAAATTAGATCTTGGGGAGATGAGGGTTGTCTTAATTGTTTTCTATTGCTGTGATAAAATACTATGACCAACATCAGTGTGGGAAGGAAAGGGGTTATTTCAGTTCACAGCTTATAGTCCATCATCCAAGGAAATCAAGACAGGAATCTGAAGGCAGGAACTGATACAGAGGTCATGGAGGAGTGCTGCTTACTGGCTTGTTCCTCACAGCCTGTTCACCCTGCTTTGTTATACAACCCAGGACCACCAGCACAGCCTACAGTGAGCTGAGTTCTCCCAAATGAATCATCAAACAAGAAACTGAACCACGGGCCTGCCCATAAGCTACTCTGGTGGGGCTATTTTCTCAGTTGACGTTCCCTCTTCCGAAATGACTCTAGCTTGTGTCAACTTGACAATAAAACCAGCCAGCCCAGGGTTAATCATATTAGGGAAAGAAGAGACTGCATGTACTTAAGGATACTTTTATGTGGACATTCTTTATTCTTTATTCTGTAATTCTTGCTCGATAATTGTTTTGTTATATGTAATTTTACTATGTTAAAGTTAAAACCTTCCTTTTTGAAAAAGAAAAAAAAAGGGGAAGTGCTATGGATATCACTCTGTATCAATAAAGCACTGATTGGCCAGTAGCCAGACAGGAAGTATAGGCGGGACTAACAGAGAAGGGAGGAGAGGGAACAGGAAGGTGAAAGGAGAGAGACTGCCTGGAGCCGCGGACAGAACAAGGAAGATGTAAAGTACCGGTAAGCCACGAGCCACGTGGCAAAGTAGAGATTAATAGAAATGGGCTAAATATAAGAGTAAGAGCTAGACAATGATAGGCCTGAGCTAATGGCCAAGCAGTTTAAATAATGTAAGCGTCTGTGTGTTTATTTTGTAAGTGGTTTCTGGGACTGGCGGGACTTGGGAGCTAGCGGGACTTGGGAGCTCGAGAGAAATTTTCCAGCAACAGGTAGATAGGATGATTTCACTGAAGGATTCATTGAAGTAATACAAATGTTTCCAAAACATATATTATAATTCCTAATCGTGGAGGATGCTGACTAGAAGAAGGCCTTAGCAAATATGCCTAGCCCACACCAGCATGAGATGGACACCCCGTCAAAGACAAACACTGCATAATGGCGCACGCAACCATTAGCCCACAGAGCAAAAGGACACACAGAGAGACTGAAACAGAAGTCCATTTGATACACTTGTTCAGATTGCAAAGTAGCTCCAGGAATCTGTCAGATATTTCAAGCTGGTGCAAAAGATAACAGATATTGTGATGGTTGGTTTTTCATGACTTCTCATCCTTGCTGTCACCCTAAAACTTGATAAAATGGAATAATTCCAGGTTTATTAGCATCAAGACACAACAAGGTCCTGGTGAGAGACAGGTAAAAAGCTCCCTAGGGCAGTAAGCTTTTAGAGGCCTCTGAGTGCTAATTGCAGGTATGTGGAATCTTGGGCTCAGTGACAGAAGTCAGAAAGCAGGGGCCATGGAAATAGCCATTTTTCCACCTCTCAGCTTCTGGATTTCTAAAAGCCATCACTCACATACACACACATACACACACACACACACACACACACACACACACACACACACCTGTCACATAGAGCTATTCAAGAACTCTGAGTGATGATTTACTCCACAGGAGCTACACCCTGGGGAATTTTATGCACAAAGTGAAATGGCTCTTGCCTGAGGGAGCACCCTTTTCATCTAATTCATTGGTTTTATGAGGAAACAGGGAAAAAAAAAACTTGTATAGGAACATGCTCAGAGGCAAGTTCATAAAAACATCCTATGCAAAGGACGAAAGAAGCACATGTGTAAGCAGCTACAGTGGGATAAGTGTGCATTACTTCATTAAGATCTCTCAATGCATTCATTAGCTGGGGTATTGTTTTAGTCTCACCTTAAAATGAAGATTCAGGATTTAGAGTATTTATGTGATTGGCCCAAGTCAACACAACAAGGAGGCTAATTTCTAATTCTGTTCTGTCTAACTCAAAGCATAACTTAACTTGTTTCATAGTGTGATGTTGAATCTTAGTAAGATCTGTAGAAGGCAAGCTTACTTCCTCCATTTTTCTACACGTACATTGTCTGCTTTTTGTGCAGACATGGGTCATCCCTGACTCAGAGTTAAAATCAATTTTCACTGCTTAGCATGGTCTGAAGGATTACTGGTTCATTCAAAATGTGGTGTATACTAAAGAGCTAAACTCTGAGACACAAAGAAGCAAAGGCTGGAGTCAAGAATATTACAACTAGAGGACAGAAAAGATGGCGCCAAGAAGGGACTAAAGCTCAGGGATGGGTAGGATGATTTCATGTGCTCTTTCATCTTTGCTTCCAGTACAGTGAATGCCTGAAAAATATGTGTCCAGTGGACTTAACCTGGGTAATCTCAGAGCTCCACCCAACACTGTGCACATAAAATCCAGGTTCTTCCATGGAAAGAAATAGAGATTACTTTTCCATACCAACCTCTTCAATAATGCTAATTAGTAGAGCCATGCTTTCACATCCGCATGGCTCATGCATGCAGCAGGCCTTCCTTGGGCCGAGTTGTTTATTATCAAGAGGAAATGGATCAAAAGCAGAGAGCATCGTTTTATGCAGCAGCGGGATAATATTTACATTGGTTGAAGATCAAGTGCCTGGCCTTCTGGCACTTATCCACCCACTTCCTCGCAGGAAGCCATTACAATGCTGAGCGCTGCAGGGAGGCCACTTTGGGCAGTTCCTCTATCCAGCACATTGCTGTGCTTTTGACAGAAGGTCTTTGATGAATCCATGTACTACTTATTTCTCCTTAAACACACCTCCTTTTATTAGACTAAGTCCTTTGTGGAAAAGAGTCATGAAAGCCTATGGTGTCCCTCAGTTTTTCACCCTTAAAGGTCCTTATTTGTAGTTCAACACAAAACTGAGTGTAACCTTCATTCTCTATGAGTACAAGAGTCTTGTGTGTGTGTGTGTTTGTGTGTGTGTGTGTGTGTGTGTGTGTGTGTGTGTGTGTGTGTGTGTGTGTGTCCCAGTATCCCAATGCCTAATCAGCTGTGGAGGACAAGGACAAGTTAGGCACTGAAAACCACTGGCTAATGGATGGACACAAACATTCACATGCTTTCAGTAGGTAGATTCTTGATCACTCTTTCTTTTAGAAAGCAAAGAAAGAAGCCAGGTGTGGTGTTCACACCATGATCTCAGCCCTTGGGGGGCCAAGTATGACTATTAAGTGTACTTGGCCATCATGGCCTATATTGTAAAACTTGGGTAAAAGGAAAAAGTGCAGATAGAGGAGGCTATAAAACACACTGAATACCTACTAAGTATCGGATCTTATGATAATGGCACAATACATGTATTTTCTGGGAATTAGTGTGGTCCCTATCATAGAAAGAAGCCCCCTTTGTGCTGCAAAGGCCATCAACGGGCAAATGTCAGAGCTCAGATTCAGACTCATACCTCATTCTAACAGTAAGGTTTGCTGGAGTTTCATTTCCTTTTTACCTTCATTGTCTCTAAGCTTTTTAAAATCTCCAAAGTATAAAAATATGCTGGGAAAATCTGTATGTCAGAACAGACAAACTTAGATTGATAACCGTGTATCAAGATGGGCTTGTTGATAGAAGAGAGCGCAACAAAAATCACCAACACAGGGAATACAAGATTTAATCAGTGAAGACTCAATGTTGCTAGAGAGATATAAAAAACAATATCATTCTCATGGTTTCCCTGGAAGAACAGTCCTCCTTAATCAGTCCTGCTGGAGTAGACACAGCCTTCCTACCACCTCCTGGCATTCCTCTTCGATCCTAGCCAGTTTATTCTGTATAGTGTGGAGTCAACCAGACATTCATTCATTTATTTAATCATTTTTGAGCCCTTGCTATAAGACAATCCCTGTACTAGATTCTGGATATGTAGAGCTACAAAATCAGGTGTCATGGTTCTGTTCTCTAAGACTTTCATAGGAAAGTGGTGTGGCCACGAACAATTGGGAGTTTAACTCTTACAGGGGACCCATCTCCCTTCAGCCAGACTTTAGACAAGTGCCTCACTACACTGTTATAGGTGGCAAACTGATACAAAACTAAATAAATAATGGAGAGGATCAGAGTCTTAGACTAGGATAAGCCAATCATCATCATAAATAGACAAACATTTGAATATACTACCCCGGGATACAAATAGCTGTTCTGAGGGGAAAAATAAAGAAGAATAAACTTCTCTATCAATTTCTCCTGATACACCTGAGCCCCACAGTGTCAAGTTGATCTCATGTGACACTCGGGGATAATTTGTTCTGTTCTCAGGGAGCCTAGAGTATATTGAGAATGGAAGACAGGATGCAAGAGCAACCGGATAGCTGACTCATAGATGTGCTGTTCATGAGCAAGAATGCATGGAAAAATCATGAAAATGGTGTCCAGACGAAAGTGCAAGGTTGCAAATACATCAAAGAGTGGTGATGGGGAACTCTGTCCAGGAGCCTATACGGATCTCCCAACAGAGACAAGATTAGCTTCTCTACTCATCAGCACATTAACATTAACCTTGATAAGTAAAGTTACACGTTGTTCAAAACTGTGACTCTCACAATGTTTGTGCTTTGATCATTCCTTTCCAGTTTCCTGGGAGGGAAAATGTCAATATATCATGTCTGGCTAGGTTACTTTATTTCTGAAGAGATTAAGGGCTTGTCTAGCTATCAGACAGATAAGTAGATGGGCGATTGTGAGTATTCTCTAATTTGCTTCCAGCCAGTGATGTTTAAAGGAAAACTGTGCCAAAGATACTAGAAATTTGTTTAACCCACCCAATGGCTATTGATAGAGAGATCTGGGCAATTTCTGAGGACTTGATGACTGACCAATCCTCTGAAGCATGATGCTTGCTTGTGTTTTGTAAGAACTTTTCCAAGGCACTGCATCCTTTTGTGATTCCAAAGCAATCTTCCCTTTTGCTGACCAGAAAAAATCCTCAAGAGTACATCATTTGAGAACTCTCACAAGTTTTCAATGATTTTCTTTTTCCATTTTGTCTCCCTCTAGAAACCAACACAAAGCCCTTGCATTGGTCACTTGGCCCATCCACTTCTGTGAATCTTCCATTTGGAATTAGTCTGAGTTAAAACATCAAATGTCATCTCTGCACTGTGATTTTGGTTCTACATTCAGAAGAAGACCTGACCTCTCTAGATCTCAGTTCCTCTGTTTTCAGAACTGAAATGACTATAAAATCCAACTGGGGGGAGGCTACTGAAAAGTAAAGGAGATCACAGCCACATGCATCCTCAACAGAGATGATGGGCGTTTCTCCTCGCTGTTCACTCCCCATTGTCTAGTCTAACATGTACCTATTTATATATTATATATTTATATATTATATAGAGATTCTAGAACACAATTCTTTCCTTACTGACATTATTTTAGCTCACCATTTGACAGTATAGTCTAGCATGGCAGAGAAGGATGAAAATCAAAATGTGAGGCAGTTGGTCATATCTTGTCTGCAGCCAGGGGTCAGAGAACAATGAATATGTTAGACCACTGTGCTAGCTAGTCTTATGTCAACTTGATGCAAGCTAGAGTTATCTGAAATGAGGGAAGCTCAATTAATAAAACATCTCCATAAGATTCATTTGTAAGACATTTTCTTATTTAGTGATTGATGGGAAAGGGCCCAACCTATGGGTGGTGCCACCCCTGGGCTGATGGTCTTGGGTTCTATCAGAAAGTTAACTGAGAAAGCCAGGGAAAGGAAAACCAGTTAGCAGCACCCCTCCATGGCCTCTGCATCAGCTTCTACCTCCAGGTCCTGCCTTGTTTGAGTTCTTGTCTTGACTTCCTTTGATAATGAAAAGTAACATGGAAGTATAAACTAAATAAATCCTTTCCTCCCCAACGAGTTTTTTGGTCATGATGTTTCATTGCAGCAATAGAAACCCTAATTAAGACAGCCATCTCTTTCTTTTTTTTTGAATTTATTTTATTTTATTTTACAATATAATTCAACTTTACATATCAGCCATAGATTCCCCCTTTCTCTCCCCTTCCGCCCTGCCCCCTCCCCCGGCCCACCCCCCATTTCCATCTCCTCCAGGGCAAAGACTCCCCCGAGGATTGAGATCAACCTGGTGGACTCAGTCCAGGCAGGTCTAGTCCCCTCCTCCCAGGCTGAGGCAAGTGTCTCTGTTAAGCCCCAGGTTTCAAAAAGCCAACTCATGCACTGAGCACATTTTTTTTAAAGATTTATTTATTTATTATGTATACAATGTTCTGCCTGCACACCAGAAGAGGGCACCAGATCTCATTACATATGGTTGCGAGCCACCATGTGGTTGCTGGGAATTGAACTCAGGACCTCTGGAAGAGCAGCCAGTGCTCTTAACCACTGAGACATCTCTCCAGCTTGCCATCTCTTTCTTTTAACTTTAATTTTATTTTCATTATTACTACTATTATTGCTACTATCAGTATGTGTGTGTGTGTGTGTGTGTGTGTGAACATGTGCCATGGTGTGGATGTGTGGCAGGGTATCAGAAGACAGCTTTCTGGAATGGGTTGTCTCCTTCTGCCATGGAACATGAGGATGAACTTTAGATTATCATACTTCTTTGGCAAGTTCTTTTACCTTCAGGCCATCTCAACTGCCCTCTAGGACAACTTCTGACCCCAGGAATCCAGAGCTTCATGAGAGCGGGGAAAGATCAGACAGAGAAGCACAGTAGTGGTGAGGAGACCCTCAGATACTGGGGGAACATGGAGAAAGATCTAAGCCCAGTAGCATGGAGTAGGAGCAGAAGGTCACTTGCTGAGAAGTGGTGCCTGCTTGGGAATCTGTTTGAAGATGTGCACACAGCTGACTGAAAAGCAGCACCTCAAGAGAAACACAGAGCTGCTGCTAACTGCTCCCCTCGGCTTCTCCACCCTGGGCTGGTTTCCCATACTGCTACTCTCTCTCCTCCAGCTTTCCTCTGACTCTTGGCCTCATTCTCATCTGCCATTTCTGCTGAATGCCACATCCATGTTTCCCAAGCCAGGTGTATGGCTGCAGGCTCACCTTGGGAATCAGCCATCCATCTCAGTTTATCAGGCCCGGAAATCAGACTTTCTATGATAAGGTAATTGTAGGACACAGTTGCTCTCTGGCCCAGCAACCTCATTCATGGAGACCACAAATTGTGACAATTTCCTAATTCCACTGTGCTACCCTGCTGCTTTCTACCCTCCTGTGAAGCCCCACCCCCTTTTCTTAGTGGGCAGCCTGAGGTTTCTTCCTCTGTGACAGCAAGTGTCCTACATCAAGCCTATCACAGAACTCCACTCTTAGGGTCACCATCAGGACCAGTAGAACTTCTAAACAATTGTCTCTTAAATCTTATATGTAACATTCTCAATTCATCACTGCCAAATTCATGCAGAAGTATACCATTGCCCAGAAACCACTTTCTGTGGTATTCAAGGCATCGAGGTATCATGTTCCTTTATCCTTTCTCAAGTATCTCTCCTGAGTTCCTACGGCAGAATATAAGAGTCTGTAAAGATTGGCTGAGGATATTACCTTACACTGGGAGGAAAGAAACATGCTTTTCACACTGGCCTCACCAGTCATTTCAATATGACCTCATGTAAGTCACTTACTCTCACTAAAGCAATGATGGGTTTTATTACTTAGTTTTACATTTATTTATTTGTGGGGGCAGGCAGAGGAGAGGCACACACCAAAGTACACAGGTGGAGAACAACTTTCAAGGCACCTCTTCTTCCACTCTGTACCAAGCGAGCCATCTTACCATCCCATGGTATCTCTTTAATCTTAACCAGAGGTCAGCAAACTCTGGTTTGTGAGCCTTCACATCCTCAGCCAGGTTTTACAAATATAGGGTGTTTGTTTGTTTTTTATTTGAACCTAACTTCTGTTAACTTGCATATTGTCCTCAGCTGCTTAAACCTGATGACAGAAGAATTAGGTAATTGTCACAGAGGTTTCTGGTTCACAAAACCCGAAATATTTACTGTCTGGCCTTTTACCAAAACATTTTCCAACTCCTGACCTATAGTATGGTACCTGATGTTTCATTAAAGTTCTAGCACTTCATGATTGTGATTAACTACATTTATAATTAAAAATGTGTACACATAAACACCAGAGAAAAGTTAAGCTGTTTCATCTTTTCTACATCACTATTTATGTACTAAGAGAGTTCAGAGGGCTCAATTCAGCTTTTGGAGTCTCAATTTCTTCTTTCTATTATTTTTAAAGGTAATTCTAGTACCCAATTTTTCAGGCTATAATGAGGTTTGAGGGTAAAAATTGCATGCACACAAGACCATCTAACTTGATCCCTGGCACACGGTGGCTTTTCAGTGACATACTCCTTGTCCTCCCTTGCATCTTCTGGGTAATTTAATCACCAGCTGTAAATGGAGAAGGGACACAGTGTCTTTATTACTTAACAGATCTTAATAGAGACTCCCACCACTTCAACCTAAATATCCCTCGCCAAATTTGCCTTTGACATCCACATAAATACATTCCACACCTTGATGTATGCCCAGCCCTCCTCCCTTCCATTACCATGTCTCTCCATGCATGAAGTAGGCAAACACAATCTGCTTGCATAACTAAAGGCTCTGTGGAGTGTCTGGTCACTCGGGGCCGGTGCTGCTCTGGAGTGTGGAGGATGAGCATCATCCTGAGTAGCATCAATTGGATGGAAGCTTTGCTAGGAAAGAGAAGCATCAACCTAACACTTGACCATCTTCAGGTACCTCCTACACAGTCTTAGAGGAAAATCTTCATGGCCCATTTTAGGAGACAGTGGCTTATTTAAGATAGAATGATTCCTACCAATAGTAGGTGAGGCAGTCAGCCAAGGTGCTGTTCAGGTCATTTGCTAGAGGAATGGTGAGATGCTGCTGACAGTCTCAGTTGGTGCATATCTGGCTCCTTCCTCACATTGTGCTAAAGGTATGCTATTCAAGTGCCGCTCACAACTGCTGCCCGGGCTTGGTGTGGATCCTAGTGCTGATATGTGACATGTGGAATGCCTCTAATAGGCAATTAGAAGAGTTGCTTTTGCAATGTTGTGACCATCATACCTTACAAAAACAATAAAAAGAGGGAAGATTTGATCCCTGCTTTCAGGGGGGTTTTGTCCACCCAAGTGGAGGAAGCATGGCAAAACAGCTCAGTGCATGGCAGAGGGAGTGGGAGTGTATAGCAGTCTGTGTACATCATAGCAGGTCAAGAAGCAGTGAGTGGGACATAAAGTGGGCAGGCATGACATGTTCTCAGAGACTTGTGCCCCGCCCCCCACAGTGACTCACTTTCTTCAGCAAGGCCCTAACTCCAGAAGTTTCCAAAACTTCTGAAAATAGTGTCACTATTTGGGAGCCAAGTGTTTAAAAAGGGAGATTGTAGCAAATATTTCAGATTCAACTAAAATATTCTGCCCTGTGGTTGATATATTGTGTACCCTAATAAACTTATCTAGGGGTCAGAGAACAGAACAGCCACTAGATTAGACATAGAGGCCAGAAAATGGTGGCACACACACCTTTAATCCTATCACTTGGGAGGCCGAGATCGGTTTGGATCTCTGTGAGTTCAATACCACACTGGGAATAGAGCCAGACGTGGTGGCACACACCTTTAATCCCAGCACTTGTGATCTCATGTCTGTTTGGGAAGGACATATGTCTTTAATCCCAAAAAGTGATAGCAGGAAGCAGAAAGGTATATAAGGCATGAGGACCACGAACTAGAGGCTTTTTCACAGTTCAGCTAAGACCCTCAGGGGTGAGGACTCAGAGGCTTTCAGTCTAAGGACTCATGGAAACAGGATCGGCTGAAGAGTTATAAAGGTGAGGTTGGCTGTGACTTGCTCTACTTCTCTGATCTTTCAGCATTCACCCCAATATCTGGCTCTGAGGTTTTTTTTTATTAATAATACCATTTAGCAATTCGTCTTACAATTGGTGCCCAATGTGGTGTTGCACACCTTTAATCCCAGCATTCAGGAGGCAAAGACATGGGGGATCTCTGTGAGTTCGAGGCCAGCCTGGTCTACAAAGCAAGTTCCAGGACAGGCTCCAAAGATACACAGAAAAACAAACAAACAAACAAACAAAAACAAAAAACAAACAAAACAAAAGAACAAACAAACAAAAAGGTTGGCTGTGGCTTGTTCTACTTCTCTGATTCAACCCAATATCTGCCTCCAGGTTTTTTATTAATAAGACCATTTAAGATTTTTGTTACAGTGTCCCTAGAGAGTAGAGAGAATCATGACCAAGTATATTTCATCTAATGGTCAGAGTTCCCATAGCATTGACAGTTCCAATACTGTTCAAAGGCCCAATTTTAGATACTAAACTGATATTTGCAGAGAAATTTTAGCCTTGGAGCCTCTATAAAATAAAAATACATACTTCCAACATGCAATGGCACCGAGTAACATTGCCATTCACAATAAGGAGGATGGGAATCCTAGAAAAGAAAGACTGGACCAAAGTAATATGCAAACCCAGCAGAGTAAACACCAAATCCTGTAGCACCACGTCCAGCTTCATGTGAGCTCCAACAGGCTTGGGAAGACCCACCCCTATTGTCTTCCCAGTCATATCCCTATGGCCTCTTTGTTGGAATAGTTCCACTCTGCACCCATAACTTTCTTTGGCAGATGCCCTCTGTTCCTGGCATCTCCAACATCTTGGAGTCTCCATTGTAAGGTGGGTTTCACCCTCAAATGTTCACACATTACCTGCTCGAGGACTATATTTTGACTGACCTTTGAAGTTTTCTTTAAAAATATAGACACAAATCTCCATAATTCTGTAACTGCTGCATTTAGCATGTTTTCACAACCTGTTCCCTGTGGATAAATGCCAAGTTATCTTGCCAGATTAAGCTGTAGTCAGGGTTCTCTAGACCATTGGAGCAGTTACCTCTGAGATCCTGAAAAATTAATCTAGGTAACAATGGCCCTACATAAATATGCTACCCCTGTGGCTCTCTCTTTAAAGAAAAAAAAAACTTTATTTCTTATTTTTTTTTTTTTTGGTTTTTTTGAGACAGGGTTTCTCTGTGTAGCCTTGTGCCTTTCCTAGAACTCACTCTGTGGCCCAGGCTGGCCTCAAACTCATGGAGATCCGCCTGGCTCTGCCTCCCGAGCACTAGGATCAAAGGCATGCGCCACCACCTCCTGGTCTTGTTAATAATTTTTTAAATGCAAAGTATTAGAATTCAATTTTGGTACTTAGAAACACAGTTTGATGTTGTTGATTCTCCTTTCTCTATTTCTCCCTATTCTCCTGACCCCCCTGACCCTGCACCCTTCTACCCCAGTTTCTCCTTCCCAGCTTCATGTTATATGTGCTCTCTTGCCTCCCCCCCATCCTCAACATACCTTTTTCCATTTTTAAGAGCATGCCATTCTTAGTAATCTAGAGATACGGGAAGTCTGTGGGTCAATGAAGCAGCTTATTATGGGCTATTTCATTGCTGGTTACTTAGAACCGGGTTCTGATAAAGAGAGCACACTTATAAATCTGATGTTTCAAGTAATGGAAAGATAACCATATATACATATATATATATATATATATATATATATATATATAGATATAGTTAGATAGAGAGAGAGAGAGAGAGAGAGAGAGAGAGTCTTTATATATATGGATACAGCAATGGAGGTTCAGAATCAACAGTTATGCTTAATCAAGGCAGGTCTGTCAAGCTGAGCTCAGGGTTAGGGCTGCAAACTTTGTAACCCTAAAATGCAAAATAAAGACACAAAGCTTTGTAGCTTGAGTTTCTCTCTGGGTCCTGCCAAGCCCCCATAGTCCTGCAGTCTACTTATAAAATAAGCACACAGACGCTTATATTACTTAAACTGTTTGGCCTAATGGCTCAGGCTTCTAGCTAGCTGTTCTTATATCTTAAATTAAACCATTTCTATTAATCTATAAGTTGCCACATGGTTCGTGGCTTACTAGTATCTTAATATGTTGCTTCTCATCACGGCAGCTGCCTCAGCCTTCCACTTCCCAGACTTCTCCTCTCTCTTTGTCCCGCCTATACTTCTTGCCTGGCTACTGGCCAATCAGCATTTTATTTATCAATCAATCATCCACAGCACAGCCTCTGCTGTGTGGCATGAAAAATAACCACCTTGAGATAGATGCACTAATTGGTTCAAAGCTCTTTGTGAAAAGAAAACATTTGCTCAGAAGCTGATCATCTTTCTTGTCTCTTATAGAGACCTGGGAATAGAAACGTCCTTTCACACAGCAGAAACAAGTGGTCTGTTAAAAGACAATACTGCTATCACTCAAAGTAAGAAAGCTGGAATATCCATAGATTAGAGTCCAGAACCCCTCTTAACCCTCTCAGTTTGTGGGTACCTATTCTCCTACATATGATGGTGTTGTGTCACCTTAATTATAAGCCTGGCCCTGCTGCAGGACTGATTCAGTTATGAATTCTATCATCATTCAGTAGGGATGTACTCAGTCTGATAAAGAAGGAATGGGAGTCCTTGCTTGGAAGCTATAAGGATTATTGTACACTGCCAGTGATGAATTTAAAGCATACGTCATTGGAGGGTGAAGATTAAACTCAAAGAGGTAATTTTTTTTTTTAATTGAGGGCAAATTCTCTGTACTTTGAATTTTACCTCCTGCCAAAAAATGTTCAAGGAGATAATATAAAGACTATTGAGTTGGCCCAAACTAAACAATGTGGGAATGTCTGAGTTGTCTTAGCAGATGGTACAAGGGAAAATGATCAGGCAGGGGTAAGTGAGCATGCTGATTCAATATAGTATATGAAGCTGCACAACCCTCCAGAGTATTTTATTCCACCGTGGGGACCAGAAGGCACTGCATCCACCAAGGCCCCAGGAATGCACTGCTGGAAGCCGCTCTCCAACACCCAGTGGTAATTCTCCTATGTAGACTGAGAATGGGACAGGATAGAGCACAAGGGCAGTCTCAGAGCTAGGCTTGCCAGTACCATGGGAATGAAAAGATATTGAAATGAGAGGGAAATGATAGCAGGTGCTAGCAGACAGAGGGTAAGATGATTTCTGAAATGATTGTCAAAGACAAAGGTGGAAACCAAGTAGATTTCCTCTGCAGCTGTAGTCAGTAGAATCTGATATATTATAGTGTTAAATAAATGGCCAAACTAAGATGCTGTGTACATCTAGGCACACATATCAAAAATCAAGAATGGAGGGGTAGAAAAAGGAGAGTGGCTGCTCTATTAAAAAGGCATCACCTCACATGATCATCTCATTAGATGCTGAAAAAGTCTTTGACACTATCCAATACCCCTTTATGATAAAAGTCTGGGAGAGATCAGGGATACAAGGGACAAACCTAAACATAATAAAACAATATACAGCAAGTCTATAGCCAACATCAAATCAAATGGAGAGAAACTCAAAGCAATTTCACTAAAATCAGGAACATGACAAGGTTGTCGACTCTCTCCATATCTATTCAATATATGAATACTTGAAGTTCTAGCTAGAGCAGTAAGACAACTAAAGGAGATCAAGGGGATACAAATTGGAAAGGAAGAACACAAAGTATCATTATTTTGTAGTAATATGATAGGATATGTAAGCAACTTCAAAAACTCTACTAGGAAACTCCTACAGCTGATAAACACCTTTAGTCAAGTGGCTGGATACAAGATTAACTAAAAAAATAATAATAATCAATAGTCCTCCTATGTACAAATGATAAGTGGGCTGAGAAAGACATCAGAGAAACCACACCCTTTATAATAGTCTCAGAAAATATAAAATTTATTGGAGTAACTCTAACCAAGCAAGTGAAAGACCTATATGACAAGAACTTCAAGTCTTTGAAGAAAGAAATTGAAGAAGATATCAGAACATGGAAAGTTCTCTCATGCTCATGGATCAGCAGGATTAACATAGTAAAAATGGCAATCTTATCAAAAGTGACCTACAGATTCAATGAAATCCCCATTAAAATCCCAACACAATTCTTTACAGACATTAAAAGAACAATATTCAACTTCTTATGGAAAAACAAAAAACCCAGGATAGCTAAAACAATCCTGTACAATAAAGAAACTTCTGGAGGCACCACCATCCCTGACTTCAAGCTCTACTACAGAGCTAGAGTACTAAAACCCACATGGTACTGGCATAAAAAGAGACAAATGGATAAATGGAATCAAATTCAAGACCCAGATATAAATCCACACACCTATGGGAACCTGGTTTTTGACAAGAAGGCCAAAATTATACACTAGAAAAAAGAATCATCTTCAACAAATGGTGCTGGTATAAACTGGATGTAGAAGAATGCAAATAGATCCATGTTTATCACCCTGTACAAAACTCAAGTCCAAATGGATCAAAGACCTCAACATAAATCCAGATACACTGAACCTGGTAGAAGAGAAACTGAGGAATAATCTCGAATGCATTGGCACAGGAGACAGCTTCATGAACAGACTACCAATAGCACCGGCAGTAAGATCAACAATTAGTAAATGGGGCCTTATGAAACTGAAAAGTTTCTTTAAGGCAAAGGACACCATCAATAGGACAAAATGGCAGTCTACAGAATGGGAAAAGATTTTAACCAACCCCACATCCAACAGAAGGCTGATTTCCATAATATATAAAAAACTCAAGAAACTAGATATTAACAAACCAAATAATCCACTTAAAAAATGGGATACAGATCTAAACAGAGAATTCTCAACAGAAGAATCTCAACTGGCTGAGAAACACTTAAGGAGATGTTCAACATCCTTAGCCATCAGGGAAATGCAAATCAAAATGACTCAGAGATTCCATCTTACACCTGTCAGAATGGCTAAGATCAAAAACAAAAACAACAGCTCATGCTGGAGAGTATGCACAGCAAGGGGGAAACTCCTCCATTGCTGGTGGGAGTGCAAACTTGTACAGCCTCTTTAGAAGTCAATGTGGAGGTTTCTCAGAAAACTGGGTATCAGCCTACCACAAGGCCCAGCTATGTCACTCTTGGGCATATACCCAAAGGATGCTCAATCATACCCAAGAACGTTTGTTCAACTATGTTCATAACAGCTTTATTTGTGATAGTCAAAACCAGAAACAACCTAGATATCCCTCAACCAGGGAATGGATAAAGAAAATTTGGTACATTTACACAGTGGAATATTACTCAGCTATTTAAAACAAGGACACCAGGAAATCTGAAGACAAATGGATGGAATTAGAAAAAAATCATCCTGAGTGAGGTAACCGAGACCCAGAAAGACAAACATGGTATGTACTCACTCATAAGTGGATATTAGCTGTAAAACAAAGGATAACCATGTTACAATCCACAGGCCCAGAGAGACTGGGTAATAGTTTGTGGGGGTTGGGGGGACACACGAATCTCCCTGGGAACAGGAAATAGAAATGATTTTGTGAGTGGACTGAGGGTGGGTGGTGAAGGGAACACAAGTGATCAGGTTGGGGGTGATGGGAAGAGTACTGAAAGCGACTACTGGAAAGGGGGGGCACATTTTCGGGTCAGGAAAAAACCTGGCACAAGGGGATCTCCCAGGAATCTACACACTTAGACTCCTAGAAATAGCAGATATGTAGCCTGAACTGGCCATCCCCTGTGGCCAGACTGGGGCTTAGCCCAATGGTCATCAGAGAGATTTCATCCAACATCTGATGGAAACAGACACAGAACCATAGCCAAACATTAGGCAGAGTTTGGGAAATCCTGCAGGAGAGAGAAAGGATGGATTGTAAGAGCCAGAAGGGTCAAGGACACCACAAAAAAACTCACAGAATCAACTAACCTGGACTCATAGGGGCTCACAGAGACTCAACCGACAATGAAGGAGCCTGCATAGGACTGACCTAGGCACTCCGCATATATGCTGCAGTTGTATAGCTTGGTCCTCTTGCATAACTCCTAACGATGGGAACGAGGGCTGTCTCGGACTTTTTTACAGGCGTTTGGGACCCTACTCCTCATACTGGGTCTCCTTGCCCAGCCTTAATACATGGGGAGGTGCTTAGTTTTACTAAAACTTGATATGCCATGTTTTGTTGATACTCATGGGAGATCTGCCCTTTCCTAAACAGAAATAAAGGAGGAGTGGATTGAGGGGTGGGAGCAAAGCAGGAATGAGTGAGGAGGGAGTGAGAGGAGAGGAGGGAGGGGAAACTGTGGCAGGGATGTAAAATAAATAAATATACACAAATAGATAGATGATAGATAGATAGATAGATAGATAGATAGATAGATAGATAGATAGATAGATAGATGAATGGTTTTTTAAAAATAAAAATAAAAAAGCTTCACCTCTTTGTCCCACTCCAGGAGTTAAAATCAGGTCTAGACTCCCTGGACTGAAGAGGAGAGAGAATCCCACAGGAGCAAAGAATCTACAGCAAGGAGGCAAGAGTGGAATGTGATACTCTCTTCAATCCTTCACAGTTGGTGACAGGAGATCAGTCAGACAATTCAAGGACTGTTGAGCACAAGGTTGTAACATCACTATAGAGAGTAGGGACTTGTGAACTTTGTGGAAAGTATGGCTGTCTGACTTTGAGATGTAGTGAGGGACATGAAGATACTCTACTCAAATCTGCTTCCAGAATATCCAGCTGGTGGAGTGTAGTATGGCAATCCACTCAGCTCCAGTTGTATCCAATTAGCTCCATGAATATCCGTTCCATACTGTCTTCAATCTGAGCCCAACCAGTGATCAAGTGTGACGAGGACCCTGGTTCTGTTCTTGTATGCAGCGCTTCACATGGTACTTGCAGCCCAGAAGTATCTACAGTACTTCATATTTTGCAAGACCACTGTGCCATGGCTGAGACTATTCTAGCTTAGTCATCCCATTCCTCTGCTTTCACAGGTGTGGCCATCATGGATGGTTGAAGGCTATCCCCACTGGTCCTTATCCCTCCTCCACATTCTTTACATGTTCCTTCAATAAACCCTTGTGCTTGCACTTCTGCCTTGCCTGCTTTCTTTCCTTGAACTCTCGCTGTTTCTCTCAGCACTCAGATAAATGGAACTTGCAGTCAGTCACTCAACCATCAATTCATTAACATGCACTTGGCAATACCCTTTATGTATCAAGTAGAAT
This sequence comes from Peromyscus melanophrys, assembly GCA_902168415.1. Taxonomy (NCBI): domain Eukaryota; kingdom Metazoa; phylum Chordata; class Mammalia; order Rodentia; family Cricetidae; genus Peromyscus; species Peromyscus melanophrys. Next base: position 33,096 of record CABHPR010157201.1, on the reverse strand, counting down.
GTGAAAGATGTAGAGTTTAATAAGTGGGTGTTGCTGCATTCAGAAAATAAGCGCATATTCCCTGATACATTTTGAGTGAAGTGTGCACATGTACACACATGAAGTATGCTGAGATGAAGGAGCAAACTTCTGGACTCCACACTTTGCACAAAGTGGAGTGTACCTACCATTGTAGATGGAATGTGGTAGAAATAAGAATGCTTGCATTAGCTTAATTGACTCTCATATCTTTAAAATTTTTCCTCATGATGAGCAAAAGACTTCAGTTCTAGAAGATTCTGCTTATCAAGCCTAATTAAGGACTACCCAAGTAAACAAACATAAAAAAGATAGAACCAAGCCATAGCGTGGAAATAGGAGGGGTCTGAAGAGGATTTACCAAAAAAGAAATTTTCAATAGTTCAGATTGTGCATCATAACTCATTCTGACAAAGCCAACTGATAAACTTGTTAGCTTTTTCATAAATGTTATGAAAACAAACCCATTTCATGATGAAAACATGAACTTGTATAGCACTAAAGATCACCAAGGAAATCTGGCAGGAGTAGGGGGTGACAACATAGGAGTCTAGTGTTGGGAATAACTTCCCTGTCTTACTGATGGATTTAAGCATCAAGTTGAACTACTGGAAAATATCTGTCTGGGGTAACTTTAGCCAATAGCATACCTGAAGAGTAAACATGCTTTGTGTATCTTACAAACATCCCCATGCGAGATCTCAAGTCTGCCTCATGAGAGAAAGTACACAGATAGATACTCCCATTTCACACAGAGAAGGACACTAGAGTATGGAAAGCCTAGGATGGTCACATTATTAGGGGAGGAATTGACTATGGAACTCAGCCACCCCACCCTGAACCTTTATTAACTCACGTATCACATGTGTGCATTGTCCCTTAGAAATGTCCCTATAATTCACATTTAATGCTCGCTGTTGTGGTGAATTTAGTCATAATTCTCCGTACAGATAAGAGAAGGTGTTTTATTTTTGACATGGCTGTATATGACCCTTTGTCATTCCATTCTCTTACTTAGTGACTTCCACTTAGAAATGACCTTTGTGCAAACTGGTCTTCTGCTGAAGCGGTGCTTCATTGGTAACTTTCCTCATTTGCTGTGACCAAATACCTGTCAAGAAACAAGTTTAGAAAGGAAAAGTTGTTTCCAGCTCACGATTCAGGAGAAACCATAGTAACAGGACCTGCTCCTGGATGTGGTAGAAACTTGCTCACATCTGGACGAATCAAGGAGAGAAGAGAATGCTGGCACTCAGATGGCTTTTTCCTTTTACTCTTTATTTTGGTTCAGAACACCAGGCCAGAGACCATGGGGTGGTACCACCCACATTCAGAGTAACCCCCACCCCCAGCTAATAGTATCCGGAAATGCCTGCACAGATAGGCATTCTTTATTCCAATCAGGTTGACTAGCAAACTTGACCATCACAAGTACCCTCTACTTTAGCAAGTAAAATATAAAATTCTTATGAAGTGTTGACTACATGACCTTCAAAAGTGTGACAGCTGTTGAAACTGTGGAAAGGGGTGCTGGTTCTCACCCCTTCCTAGAAGCTGCTCTGGACTGTTGTGTTTATTCAGAGCCCAAGGCTGTGCCAGCCACCAGCATCCACAGCGGGTGAAAATAATCAGCTGCTTCCCAGACTCCTAGCTGAGCTCAGCTGGGTGTTGTCTTCTCCCCAGAGGACTCTGCAGGGCTTCCATGCTGAATTCCTCCTGCAGTGCTATGGAACTCAGGTTTTCACATCAGGGGCTCTGCTTTGCTCTGAACCCATGCCCCCTCTAAGAGGAAGGCAGCCACAGCATCTAAAACGTGTAAAGAAACTATTCATCTTCCCAGGATGGCAGAGCACAGCTCCACTCTCTCCTGTCCCTCAGCTGTCCCAGCTCCTTCCCAGTTAAAAGAACACAGAAAACAGAACAGGAACAGGGGAGTATCGTGAAAATGAGATCCCAGCATTTCTCAGTTTCCCTGAATCTTCCAGACTGCTGATGAGATCTGCTTTCCGGTCTCTAAAGGGAAACGCTGAACATTGGGAAAACAAGAGGCTCCGATTCGAAAGCAGAGTAAAAGCTGTGAACATGTGTGAAATGGCTTGAAAGAGCAAAAGCAATTTGTAGTTGTTCAGAGTGTATGCCTCACTTCACACAGTGTGGGGAGCGCGAGCTGGAAGCCAAGCAGGCGCCAGTTAGTAACAGTAACAGCCATAATCATAATTATATCCACAGATGCAAAGTTGTTGAACACTCTCTTAGGTGCTCTTCTGAGGACTTCCGGAGCTGACGTTGTTGGATTGTCACAAGAGCATTGAATATTAGGGATCAAGACTAACACCATGCTGCAGAGCACGTGGTAGCACAGAGGTCAAATCAACTGAAGAGGTCAAATCAACTGACCAGGGACTCACATCCAGAACACAAAGCCAGGTGGTAGGCAGGTCACTGCCTACATATACCTATCCTCAGCAACACAATCCAACACAAAAGGTATGGCACTAAGGAAAATCTTTCAAATTGTTTTATGATATGCCCTTGGCTAGTAGGTTAGCTTTTCCAGGACCCCGGAGCACTTTTGTGACTCCTGAGCATGTTTATTTGACTTTGGTAACTAGAATGTCAAACAGCTTGGTGCTGGGGTTCTGATACACAGCACTGGCTGTGTTCCAATGTGGCAGAGAAGAGTTTTGACCACTACAGAGGAGACACCAGGCTTCGGAGGGGGTCAGGTACACATACGCTCACCCTCTTCTTCTGGATTTGAGACTTTCCCTAACAGTAGGATCCAGGAAACATTTCTCATAGAAAATACCAATTCCTCTGAAAGGCCTAATCACCTCCCACTAAGCATTGGCTCTTAGAAGTCTTACTGTGTTCCACAAGCAGCAGAATGGTGCTGCACTTCCAGCACATGACACTTTGTGGGTAATTCCTCTAACCCATGATGTCTATTATCTACACAGGCACACACACTTCTCAGAAGTGAAAACATCATCTTGCTTCTTCCCAGATGGGAAAAAATAGAAGGACCCAGAAGAAATGGAAGCCTGGTTGGAGGGTTATGCTATCTATCCCAAGCCACATATCCTCAGGACAGTCACCATGAAGCCTATCTATCCATGTCCAATCCAGACCCATGGTAGAAAGGCATTTGTTTTCAGAGATCCATAGAAACAGAACAATGAGCAATAAGGTGAGGATGCAGCCAACATGACTTCAGCAGCCAAGAATTTGTTAACAGCAATTTGTTTTTTACCTTTGTCCTTCCAAGAAAATGAGTCACATTCTAGGTATCGCATAGCAGAATGAAAATACCTGAAAACACTCCTATTGAATTCTCACACTGAAGACGAAATGTCAGCGCAGGACCTCAGTCCCCGTGCAAACCCTCAGAAAGGACAGAACTCCTAACTGCCATAGACACACACACCACGTGAAGCTGTTCCATGGAACTCTTGGGGTACCCGGCTTCGGAGGTCCTGCCCCTGCTGTCCCTCTCCTGGTGTAATGATAAAGTCACACATAACGGCTGAGATGAATTTTATTTCCCCAGCCTCAGTGCCCTGGCAAGCCTGGCATGTCATATCCACTCCAACGATGTGGACATCTGCCACCCGGTAGGACTAAGTCAGTGCCCTGGCTCGTAGGCAGCACCTTAATATCTCAGAACACCAGTTTGTCATTTGTTCCCTCGGTCCTCCCAGCGTGCTTCATTTGACACACTGGACGTGAGCATTTCTTCTAAGCCTAGTCGTAATGTTGCGCCAGTGTAAACAAAACAGAGCCTGATCTCCCCTTCAATGGCCTCATTTTGAAATCAAAATCCTCAGGTCCCTGATGGAGCATTTAGTGTCGACCTTTCTCTCCTGTTGTTCCTCGCAGGCTATTACACTAATAAGCTTTATTACGTGCTCTATAACCACCAGCCGTTACACAGCTCAGTGCCCATTGCGGAAAGAAAACATAATGATTCGAGAACAAGGTAAACTCAATAAAGCATTCTTTGTTCTCTGGGTATACGCAGGATAATGGGCTATTTCTTCTTGTTTATGGACACATAAAGAGTTTGATGTGAGCCACATCCTCCCCTGAAGGCTGACAGCTGCATGCTAGAGAGAGCTGACACTCACCTGGGTGGCAGGTTCGGAACTAGTGTCTGGGTAGAGGACTTCTGCACATGTCTTCTTCCCTGTATGGCTTCTGGACGCTCCTGCCCCCACCCTGGGAGGCATGGGTTATACCCTTTCTGCAGAAGCTCAGCTGTGTGGAGGTCACTCATCGAGGAACATGGGAAGGCCAGTCTATTTCATCCCTAGGTTCTTCCTTTCAACATTCAATGTCAAGACACTCCACTTCTCCATTCAGCAGATAGGCTGCCTCCTCCAGGAAGCCTTCCGTGACTCTCCCAACAGCACTGACTGATTTCAGTCTTCATTACACAAATTGTATCTGGAAGTTTATCTTCCTCGACCCCTCTTTCTTCTTCCAAGGGGAAGTCCTCTGATTCTTCTAGTTATAAATGAACTTTTCCATCAGAGGAGAGCCCCAGTATCTCACATACAACTCTCCTGAGTTCTAAAAGTAACCATATTTGCCGTTTTCTCTGCTAGAAAATTAGAGTGGAGTCTTGTCTACATCACAGAACTTGACTTCTACCAAATCACACTGAGAAGAGTCCCAGATCCAGGATACCACCCAATCTGCTGCTGTTTCCAAGGAGAAAACTACACCTTGGAAATAGAAAGCAGTGAAGCTTTCTATTGAAAGGTATTTTGTCAGTGTCTAGCTTTGTCAGTGAGATGAGATACTCGTCACTAAGTCACTGAGTGATTTATTTAAGCAAACATATCTAAATACTACTCTATGCCTGTATCTGTTAAGAATTCTGTAAGTTCTATGTCATTTAATTCTCTTCATAATATTGTGCATGAAGTACCCATTCCCGTTTTACAGATGAGAAAATGGAGGCACAAAGGATAGCAGTTTGTCCAAAGTCACACATGGCCTCCTGTTCATGTTGGTATTGTGATTTAAACCCACATCATGTGGCCCTTAATGAATCATTGATGGAGCTGTTGTTCATTGATACTGTTGGGAAAAATTTAGGTTATTACACTCTAAAGTGTTAATCAAATAGCCCTCAATAAACTCAAATTGATCATTTGATATTAAAGTCACAGATATTTTATGAAAAAGAAAATATAAACACATATTTATTGAATAATAATTTTGTACCTAGAAATTAAATTTTGGATGGTTTAATGTGTTGACATTTATAAGAAATGAATTAGTTTTACCATCTTATAGACAATAAGACAAAACCCAGAAAGACTCAGAGATGTGCCAGTGGTTCTTCATCCAGCTGGAGGTGGGACTGTGGCTCGAACCCCTTACTGTCTCATTTGAAGGTTTAATGTCTGGCAACTCAAGGTAATGCCATGCTCAAGGATACTGGATTTCCTGTACTTCTTTCAGATGAAGATTTCACACGTTACCATCGGTAATTTGGTTATTCTTCTAAATGTCACTACATAAGTCCCAGAGGATGTTGGGGCCTGGTGTGGGTTTCACATGCATGTACTCACTGTGACTTCTGTTATTGTATGACACTTTGCAGTGCTCTGAGGACAGTTCAGACTATGGTACACACTATGGTACACTTACTTCCCTTTTCTTTCTTCTTGCTTCTCACTTTACTGAGAGGTAGCTTTTGGTTTACAGCAAAGATGGCAATTTCCACACTCCTCCCAGCTGAGAAACCCACGTTGACTGCACACCCAGCCTCTTCTGTAATCAGGCCCTCTGCCCTGCTCTGCTAATAACTGGGGAGAGAGAGCCCCTCTTTCCTTTGCAGACAATAATCAGAGAAGCATCTCTTCATCTTTTCCCTGTTTTCCTTCTTCACCAGCTAAGTATTTCGAGCTGATCAAAGTAGTTTATTTAAGTGTCAAAATTGTTCCATGGGTGCTAAACTCCAGGAAATTCACCATTGAACAGATACGACGTATATATAATTTATATATAAACAGAAAGAGGGTGGCAGGCTCCTTTTACGAGCACCGTGACAGCTATAAATGCTCCTTGTGCATGTTTCCACATGATTAGAGGGCAGTTTCTAGTGGCCAGGTGTCTGTGCAAAGTACGGCTGCCTCTCCTTCTAATCGTGGCATAAAATTACAGCAGCTCAAAGCATCCTCTTGCCAATGACACCAGCAGAAATCTGAAGTAGAAGTGTTCCAGAGGAAAACAAGTCCACTGATTCTTGGAGATTCTTTTTACCCTCTACACCCCCAAAGTAATTCTGTGTGTCTATCACCTCTCAGCTCTTGAAATAAACGTTCTGTATGAGAAGCCTTCAGAAGGAGAGTAAATAAATATAAAAGAAATACATTTGAGCCCTGTGTTTCCATTAGACCAAATGAAACCGTTTAAAAGCTACATGAAAAATATATTTCACATCAAACTCACGAGCCTGGACCCCCCTCCCCGCCTCCATAAACACACGGTTGCGTCTGGACACGTTGGAATCATTGCTGAAGTCCGAATTATGTAGAAGTGCTGGAGTGTGCTGCCTCCATGCCTGAACGTCAACGGCTTTGTATTTAAAGCTTTCTCCCTAAAACTGTGACTCTAGTGGGTACAAATTATGCACCTAATGAAATAAAATGCAAGTCTTTGTAGAAATAAATAGTTTTTAGCTGTCAAAGTCCAAATCCTTCAACCTCACTGTGAAACATTCTTTAACAGAAACGTAATGGAACCACCATTTGGTTCTTAGATCATTTCTGTTGTATCTCCAGCAGGCTATACATGGCAAATTCAGCCTGAAGATTTTAGTACTGGGCTCTAAGTCTTGTCCTTTTTTTACTATTCATCCATTCATATACCTACCTCCCCATTCACCCATCCTTCCATCCATACAATTATCCATCCATCCATCCATCCATCCATCCATCCATCCATCTAATCATCCACCCATCCAAGGTTATTCCCTGAGACTCTGAAAAAATAGGTCAGCTCCCAGTATGAAAGACCTCTCACAAGAGAGGATCTTGGAGTGTATGTGAGTTTCCACCACTCCAATGTAAAAATTCTTAATATCTTCAACTAAACTCATTATCTTTCCTGAATGAGCTCAGAGCCAGGCCCCCTTTTCCAATGTCCACAAGATCCTGAAAATGCATCCAGCCTTTCTCTTATTCTAATATCTGTCATAGGCCTGGCAGGCACAATCTGCGAGCAGACTGTAGAATACTTCTACTTATAAGTAACAGAAAGTTTAAGGAGCACGTCTTTGAACTGTGTGTTCATTTGCTTGGATGTCCTGGAGGTATTCAGGGATAGATGTCAGCAACTCACATTCACTTTAGCTCCATGCCCCTGCCCCCATTGTTGTCTTGTTTTTATTCACTTTTTTAGACTTTTTGTAATTTACTTTTTGTGTCTTTCACATCATGCCTCGTGATCCCACCTATGTACTTCCCCCACAGAATAAAACAAAACAAAATTTAAGAGAAAAAAAGGGGGAAAAAAGGAGAAAGGAAGAAAATCTCCTCATGGAAGTTGCAGTGTGACACAGTGAGTCACACAGTAAACCCCTTTATCGATGCATTTTTACATGCAGGCATTCATCACAAAGAAACATTGGTCTAGTTCAAGGCCCCTCCTCTCTGCTACATTTGGGTGAGGTCTCCAGCATTGCCCTGACTAGTTCACTCCTTGCCCCTTGCAGAGATGAGCAAGGGGTGGGGCCTGTTCTCCTGCTTTTAGGCCCTTAGGGTAGGTTCTTCCACATCTATACCTTCAGGGACAGCGCTACTGTGTTGTCCAGGCTAGGTGTAGGGGCCACTCTCCCAAGCGCTACAGCTGATGAGAGGAAGGGACAGCTCTCCTGCTATTGTGACCTCAGGGCCAGCTCTTCCATCTGCCTCAGATGTTGATGGTGGGGGGGGGGGGAATCTCTCTCCCATCATTGCCACCATATGACAGATGAGTAATGGGGACAGCTCTTCCGTACTCACAACTTCAGGGCTGGCTCACCTCCACCTCCACCAACATGGTCAGCTGGCTCTATTGTGTTTCCCAGGTGAGGAGCATGGACTGTATTTTGATTTACTTTTGAATTTATCTCTACCCAATTATTGAATTGTGGGTCTACATCCAAGTATCACATCCACATTCAAAGCCTAAAACAGAGGTTGAGAAGATGGATCAGTGGGTGAAGCAAATGATCTGCATTCACGAACACTTGAGTTTCATTACCTATCACCCTTGCAACAAACTAGGTATGTCTGCATATTCCTGTAACCCTAGAATTGGGAAATAAAGACAAGCAGATCTTGAAAATTCCCTGTTCACTCAGTCTAGTAGAAAAAACAAACTTTCAGTTCAGTGAGATTCTCTGTCTCAAACAATAAGATGGAGAACAATAGAAGAAGAAACCTGGTTGTCCGGGCGGCAGTGGTGGCACATGCCTTTAATCCCAACACTTGGGAGACAGAGGCAGGTGGATCTCTGTGAGTTCGAGTCCAACCTGGGCTACAGAGTGAGTTCCAGGAAAAGTGCAAAGCTACACAAAGAAACCCTGTCTCAAAAAAAATCAAGAAGAAGAAGAAGAAAAAGAAGAAGAAGAAGAAGAAGAAGAAGAAGAAGAAGAAGAAGAAGAAGAAGAAGAAGAAGAAGAAGAAGAAGAAGAAGAAGAAACCTGACAGCCTATCCGGCTTCCCTGCATACACACACAAACTCATGAGAGTGCACTATAACACACAAAAGAGAAAGAATGAGAAAGCAAGAGATAGATAGATAGATAGATAGATAGATAGATAGATAGACAGATAGATGATAGATAGATAGATAGATAGATAGATAGATAGATAGATAGATAGATAGAGAATAGCATGATGCTAGAATGTTGCCTTCCTGTTCTACCCTTTTAATTGAAATCAGGATCCCATTTTAGTACTTTGGGTAGGTTCATTTGGTCCAGCTTAGACTGAGTATATTGAATATAGTTTTGAGGAATGGGTAGAGCAAACAATTTGCATAGATGAATGGATAAGTGATAAGAATATGTCTATCCATTTTATTCAATTACCATCTTTCATTTATTTCTCATATCCATCTTAGAAAGTGCCATTAGAAGGGAATAATGTCTACAGATATGGCCTTGCTGGGATTGGTATGTTCTTGGACTAAAGTCAGACTTCTGTGACTGAAACAAAAGAGTGTACTACCTTTCAGGACACTGATGTTCCTTCAGCCCACTGATGCTAACTAACAGCAAATCCCTGTATATGTCTAATATCCATGTGACCAGGTCCCACCCTACTGTTGAGTTAGTCCTGTCTTGACTTCATCTTGTCAACTTCACTCCATTTCATCACACTGCCATCTATAAACTGCAAGTTTTACTTGTCCTTTAGCAGATTTATGGCAAGATGGATGAGGAAAGAATATCACATGTCATTCGGCATGTAAAACCAGTTCCTAGGTCTGCTGTAACAAAGTACAAGAGACATCATGCCTTAAAAACAAAGAAACCAGAAATTACTTGCTAAGCAGGTCTAATGTCTAGAAGTTTCACATTCTGGTGTTGGTAGGCACCTAGATGGAAGAACCTACTCCTGCTTCTCAAGAGGCTTTGGGAAGCTGATGAAGTCTTGAGCATTTCTTGCTGTTTGCCATTCAGACCTTTCATCTCTGTGACAAAATGAGTAAGAATACATCACAAAGGAAGATTTATTTAGGGTCACAGATTCCTAGTTTTAATTCTGGATTGACTGGGTCAATTGTTTTTGAGCCCTAAGCCAAAAGTTTACCTGCTAATCTCTAAAGTGATTCCAGGGCCAGTCGAGCTGACAAGCTTAACCATTGTACCTAGCTTGTAGATGCATCGCTATGATCTATGTGTTCACTTTACAGAGTGTTCTCCCTGTGTGTGAGTCTCTGTGTCCAAGAATCACCCTTTCTATAAGTATATCAGTTAGGTTAGATTGGGCTCTTTCCTAATCATTCCACTTTAGTTTGATTGCCTCTATAAAATTTTAGCTCCCAACAAGGTCATATTCTGACAGTCTGGGGTTAGGCATTAGCAGTTAGATTTAACAGTTTAATTGGGGAGAAGGCTGGCAAAATTCACCCTATAACAGGTTCACTAATCCAGGGTCCAGTAGACATCAGAATCCAATAAGGCAAGGACTACATGAGAGACCCAGGCTGCTATGAAATCCTACACAAGTGATGGAATTGGATGTCCTGGGCTCAGTCAACAGTGACATCAGCCACATGTCATAGAACAATCCCTTGTGTGCGAAATTCTCATTTGTTGTAAACAGGGATCCTCCCTACAGTGAGAATTTAGTGAGATGATGCAAACTCTCAAACATTGCCTGCTACCCAGTAAGACTGTACTGAAGTTTGTTATTTTCTTTCTTTTTCTATTATTGACCAAATGTACACACCCCATTTATTTTTCAATTTCTTTCACATAATTGTCAAAAAATACTTCAAGTTTTTCCAAACGCCTTGTTGAATTCAAAAATACTTTCCCTCTCCACATGTCCCTCATCTTCAGCATCCATTAACTCTGCCAAAAGTAGAAACTATTTTATTAGAAATGATTAATTCCTTAAGAATCCATGTAGAATTTTCATCTCGCCATCTCCAAATGCATTTCTATATTTACTCAGCCTAAAAGTCTTTCTCCTCATCGAGCCCCTCCTCATATACATTAAACTGTCATTCTGGAAATCCATATATTTTATTCCCCTCAGTCAGTCTATCTTAGTCCATTTTGCTTTAGTAGAATTATAAACTTAGGCTCAGTAGCTATTTAAAGACAACTGGTGAATAAGCATGCAAACATGTGAGTCTGTAGGGGGGATGCTCATTCTAACCATCACAGTTGCCCCTACGCTAGTGAATGTCCTGGACCTATGCACGCATGGCCAGCACCAATTGAACTCAGTGCATTATTTTAAGAGAGAGAGAAAGAACATGAAGTTGAGAGGGGAAAGTGTTGAGATGACCTGGAGGAGTTGGAGGAGGGTGAAAATAGAGGTGGTTATGATTTACATTTCCTTGTGCATGTTTGAAGTTCTCAAAGAATAAATTTTTAAGAAATTAGAAAATGTCAAAAAAAAAGTGGGAACAAAATTCATTTTATTCCACTGGTATGGACAAGGACAGTGTACTCTTTCTCAAATAATTGTGCACCTGTGTTCAAGAATGGTGCCAGTAGTACTGGGTGTGTGTATATGTAGGGAGATTAGTTAACCCGGAGTTCCTGACAATGACAGAGGCTTCAAAGCTGGTTCTACTTGGAAGAAATAAGACTTATTTCACGTATTTACAAGTAGTGTATTCATATTACTTGAGACTAGTTTGGCCAGCTTTAATCTTAATCTGGCTTTTGTTCGTGTTGACAAAGGAAAGCAAACACTAAACAGAACATGAGGCAGCTTCTCCCAGCTCCCAGTTTCACGGCAACATAAAGTCACAGCTGATTTCACGGCCCACGCATTGCAGGGATTACAGGGTGTGACAGCAAAGTGGCTTTTTGAGAAATGAGATGCTGCATACTTCATTATTTCCAATATTGCCACCCTGCCAGCAATTGCTATAAAAATGTCCTGAGTACTGAAACAAGAGGGGGTGGATTTTCCCAACAGCTGCCAAGTGATATGGAAGCCCCCCATGCTTGTACATTGCCCATTTGAGCTGTTGGCATAGAAAGGGAAACATCAACCAAAGCATTTATTAAGGGCCCAGCTGTCCTGGCTGCCACACAGATGCTGTGCAAACAGCCAAAACCAGAAACATCCCTGCTCTCCAGCCCAGGATCAATCAGGGCTGACAGTTCTAGGTTGAGGGTCCAGGTATGTCACTGTGGGCGTGAACAGAAAAGCCTACAAACAGAACCTCTCCTTACTATCTAAGTGCAACTAAGATGGCCAAGAGATATTCAGTTATTCTTTGGCTTTAAAAACAATTGAATGTGGCTGGCTCAAGGCCCATAGCTTATGAGTCTCAGAGTCAGGAGCCAAATACAAATCCTAGGAATATGTTCTCATCGCTATTTCCTGTATCTTGCTAGGTACCTTTCACACATTTTACAATTTAAATCTTTATATAAATATGCTTGCAACATGCAAACTTCAGAATGGTAAGATTTTAAATCAGAAAGGCACCTGTGATCCTGAACCAACAATTTCTTTATAATGGATCTGAGCTTCCTGCAATGTCCACTATACCACTACATTTCATTGGTGACAGAGTTGGGCCTGGGTGCTAAGGTGACTGAGAGTTTCCATGCTCAGCATTTACATTTGAATTTGCAATGTGAAAGGCCTCCTTAGGTTTCTTCTTTCCTAGTCAGAAAGAATTCTTCTCATCCTCCACCTTGGTACTTGTGAGGCAGCCTGAAATATGCCCGACCTGCATAAACAGGGAAGCCAGGGCTTCATCTGGGAGAATAGAGGTTTGCCCTTGGAAACATAAAGCCAGAGAGTATGAAGTCAGCTCAGATTCCCATTCATAAGAAATTGACTGGGCTTTTCTCACCTAGGAGCAGTCTCAACACAGTTACTCCCACAACAAAGTCATGAATAAATTTAAACCATACATAATCCCAGGCTATAACTGATGTATAGGAGTACTAAAGGAACAGCTACATCAGAAAAAAGTTTAGTATTTAAGGTTTAAAATTTGAGGACAATTAAAATTAGATCCACGGACTGTTGGTACATGTTGAATTGAAATATGCCTTTTGTAGTCCTTCACTGAAAGGGACTGAAATAAAAGGTCTAGAAAGTTCTTTCTGCAGCAACTTTGCTAATGGCAAAAACATTAATGGGAGGGTTTTGCTTAAGTTTTCCTGCCTGGCCCACGGTCAGGACAAATCTCTTTCACCTGCCAGTCCCACAGCCGCTCAGACCCAACCAAGTAAGCACAGAGACTTATATTGCTTTCAAACTGTATGGCCGTGGCAGGCTTCTTGCTAACTGTTCTTATATCTTAAATTAATCAATTTCTATAAATCTGTTCCTTGCCACATGGCTCGTGGCTTACCGGCATCTTTACAGGCCGCTTGTCCTGGCGGTGTCTGGCTGTGTCTGGCAGCGTCTCCTTCCACCTTCCTTCTCTTTTTATTCTCTCTGTTAGTCCCGCCTATACTTCCTGCCTAGCCACTGGCCAATCAGTGTTTTATTGGCAACACATTTGACATACAGAACATCCCACAGCAGGAGGGTAGGGCAGAGGAGTTGGCAGAAGGATAAATAACTCTAAGGATGTTTAAAAATCCACATGGGACCCTACATAATGTAGCTTCATATTCATATTCACATGAAAGAGATTAATTAGATGTCCTACGAAGGGAGCTATACTCATCCCAGAAATCAAAACTTACCAAAAGAAAGAAAGAGAGAGAGAGAGAGAGAGAGAGAGAGAGAGAGAGAGAGAGAGAGAGAGAGAAAAGAAAGCAAGCCCAGTTGCCCACTTCCAGGCTTAGGATATCTATCTCTCCTCAAGGGATTGGTCAAGCAGGACTGGGTTGTAATGGAGACCCCCCCAAAACAATGCAGACTGTTGTCATTGCTCTTGGTTGCAGATGGTTGCGGCATCAGAACTTCTTGGTAAGACCCCATTGCTGAAGGCACCACACACATGCATCACACAGGACATGGAAAAATCAAATAAGTCCTGATCAGGAAGCTTCCTGCCTACTGGCTAGCTCTCATAGCGTAAACAATCTGCTGCGAGAATGAAAAAAAAAAAAAAAAAACATTATCAATAGTGTTAAGCAGCTGTGAACTGAAATAAGGACTGACATGGCAAGATATGTTCATTCATATAAAATAGAGGCATGGATGCTATGATGATAGCCAGCTGCTTTCTGACTGGAGTTAAGGCCTGCTACACAGGAAGAAACATGCCTGGCACTGCAAACCCAGCCAACAACCCATAGTTGGGAGCTGACAGGCCGAAGGTGTGAATCTCCTATTATTATTTTGCCAAATAGACATAATATCAAATGCCCTCTAAATTCTCGTCTCCTTACCTATAAATTAATGCAGTTTTCAGATCTCATCAGAGAGGTATCATTGTGCGGTACATGGTAGTTAACACAGAGACTCAGAACTGGTCCAAGCACAGAGAAAAGTGACTACAGAGTGCTCAGCCACAAATGGGACTTCCATAACATCTCCTCCCCAAGACTCAGGGACCACTATGGAAGATGAATGAGAAAGATTTCATGAACCAGAGGACTGGAGCAATCCAGGATCTGCAGTAACAGGCCCACTGCATCCATGAACTCACAGCAGCTGTGGTGGCCTCCACAAGACCTTCACAAGCTCAAACTAGTCAACATTCTAATATGGAGTAGGGAAGAGTAAGTGAAGCCCACACCTCTAACTGAGAAGCTGTAATAGCTGATGGCTTCTGGGTGTGGGAAGACAGATAGTTTCGTTTAAGTATGTGCCTCCTGATAGGCCAACCATATTCCAATGTATGGACTTCTCAGAAGAATATAGATAGTGTAAATGGGAGTCAATGGAGTATTTAAACAAAAATAACACTGGCTGTTGAGGAGATAAGGAAATGGGGATGTATCTGGGAGAAGTTAAGGAGAGGGGTGGGGTAATTATGATCAAAATATATTGTACAAAAATCTCAAAGAATTAATAAAAATATGTATTTTAAAAAGAACGGAAAGAGGTCTGGATTTTAAATGACTATGTCTACTGCGTGATTTTTGTGTGTCAAATTGACATAAGCTAGAGTCATCTGAGAAGAATGAGCCTCCATAAGAAATGGAAATGCCTCCATGAGATCCAGCTGTAAGGTGTTTTGTCAATTAGTGATCAATGGGAGAGGGCCCAGCACATGGTGGGTGGTGCCATCCTGGGGCTGGTGGTCCTGGGTTTTATAAGAAAGCTGAGCAAGCCATGATGAGTATGCCAGGAAACAGCACCCTCTGTGGCCTCTGCATCAGCTCCTGCCTCTAGGTTCCTGCCATGTTTGAGTTCTTGTCTTGACTTCTGCCAGGAGTAATCCCCAGCAGTGGATGGGTCCTGCAGAGGATGTGTGGAGTCAGTGGGGAAGGAAGTGAGCCAGGTCATGGTGGTTGGGAGAATCTTGCAGCCTGACTGACTAGCAGCCAGAGTGTTTCTTTATTTATACAGAATTTAGTTAGCAGAAATGCATTCATGATGTTCCTAAACATAGATCATATCATTTTTGTTTTTGGACATGTGTTTCACTTCCTTTTGCTCATCTTTTAGTCATCATTAATAAACTATGACAGAACAGAGTTGTTATCATTTCCAATCATTTTCCCTCAAGTTTTGACATCATTAATAAACAGAGTTATCATTCTTACTCATTAACCCCATAACCCAATTTTTGAGAATCTGGAGGCATATGACAGCCTGTGCTCAGGCTGGTTGTTTTGGTTGCTTCAAGGGCACTAGACCAAAACAAAATCTTCAACCACCTTGGACATTTTGCCATGTCTCAAGCAATGTATTGTTAACTCTTAGTGGTCAAAGTGCCCAAGAAAAATCCTCAGGCTAAAGCTGCTGAAGTTATTATTCAAATTCTGGCATAATACAATCAATGTTCACAGTTATATCTTTATTGAATTTGTTTATATGTCTAATACTGGCATTCTGTTGTTCCTTAGTCATATGTCATTATAGTGGCTCTACATGAACTAACTTCTAAGAGAGGGAAGTCCTAACACCTCATACTTTTATCATCTTTCCACTCCATACTTTACTTATCAATATGTCTCTATGTAGGGCAGAGTTGTATGCCATGTAATTGTCTGAGTGTACAGTGGGAAGAGGCTTGTAATCTGAACTGTGGACAATTCCTCTAGTCCACCGAATATTATTGACCTTTTTTAATTTTACTTTGTTTTGAATATCTTGTTCCTGTGTAAGTAGAGGGACAGATGTTTCAAGAATGTCTCATAGCCTCATAAAGAGACCTCTGACTTCTTTATGTGTCACAACCTCCAAGGTGTAAGAAAGACCTTCAAGTAGATAAAGATATCTCCCTCAAATTGTGTGTGTGTGGGGAAATAGTATGTTCAGGACTTTCCTGGGTAAGCTTAGAAGCAGTATTCCTGGGAGAAGGCATAAATGATTCATAAGGAATTTCCCATCAATCCAATATTCCCAAATTGTACAAATATTAAAAGTGCCCCAAGTATGTAACAGGTAGAGATGAAAATCAAAGGTGGCATGGTAGCCATCATGTAGCTCAGCTCTGCTGGATCTTTGTCAAGCAGCTGTGCTGGCTTTATGACTTCTGCCATTCCATTCAGATATGGCTGAGCCAGACTTCTTTCAGTGATGAACTGTAATGGGGAAGTGTAAGCCAAGTAAACCCTTTTCTCCCCAAATTGCCTTTTGGTCATGGTGTTTCAGCAATAGAAACTCTAACTAAGACACTGTTGAACAGCTATATCAGCCCAAGCCTGGACTTTTGCTATAATTGTGTAGAAATAAACTTATCTTACCTTAAAATAACATGAACAAAATACCCAGGAATGTACTCACATACACGTATGTGTGTCCAGTCATTTAACATAGAACAACAGGAGACATAAAATTTTGGTTTAATTTTCCTTTTAATCAACAAATCAATATGAATATTCATGAGCCACAGTGATAACAACAACAAGATTGATAAGGCACAGTTTCTTGCTTTATTCTGAACAGAGCTAGCAAAATAGGCAAGACTAAGTGATCAAACCATTCAATAAAGAAAGTTCCAGAAGATTGCCAATCAAAGTTTCATGGGACTGAGCACTTAAATTCTATAGCAGTTGGCAACAGGATGGAAATAGGATAAAACAAGGTAAGTACAAAGATTAGAGTGACCTTCCAGAAAGAAGAAATTGGGGCCGACAGAATATTGAGTTAGAAGTAGCAATGTGCATTCAGTAACTTGGGGTATTGTGTATCATCTGGGGCCAGAAGCAGGAAGCAGAATTTGCTAGTGCATTTTGGGAGCTGGTTGAGGAGCTGTGATAATCCTGATGCCATTCAATGGATGAGCAATACATAGATACATGACCCAGAAGTTTGTAGCAGCCAGAAGCTTGGGAAGGTATTTAAATAAGTGTCTGGAGACTAAATCTCCATGAAGGATGACCCAGCCATAAAAAGCCCATTTAAGACTTACTAAGAGCCTTAACGAGATAGCACAAACTATCATACAAGAGTCTTTTCCTGAACATCCTTGTGCCCCATCAGTGAATATTTCTTATCTGGGAAACCTAAAAGCATATGGGAGAGGAATACTGAATTGTGGCTCCATAGTATCAGGGATAAAGTCAGTTTCATGACTGTTGCTGCTCCAGATCTTAGAGCATAGTGTTTGGAGAGTAGGGATTTCCAGGGTGTATAGACTAAGCTGTGGTCAAATGAGTAGAATTCTGTGCTGCTCTCTGGGTGCTCTAAACTGCAGCATTGTGTACTACATTATAAACCCTCTAGCAAATTCAATGGCCTATCACTTTTACCTCTCATCAAGTGGGGAGGGTCACAAAAACTATAGAAGTTCTTAATCAGATTCTTCAACCATAATAGAAGGGAAAAAATTCTACTAATGCCATTCATTCATTAAGGAAATGACAACAGTTAATATACGGAAACATTCAAGTCTCTTTGTGTGGTTCGTTACACACACACACACACACACACACACACACACACACACACACACACACACGAAAGCATCCCTGTAGAATCAAAGGTGGACAATGAAGGGAAGAGAGTTGTATGTGGGGTTACTGGGCTGTTCACCACAGGTATTTGTCAATCATCTGGTCAGTACACCTGCCCACCATAAATTCATTGGCCATGTGGGCAGATCACTAATTTTTGGCCACTGCAACTAAAGTGGAAGTATTATGTCTCATCTAGCCTCTAATCATATAAAAAAACAAAATATTCCTACACATAATCATTCATTCTCTCTTCTAGCATCTACAAGATGAATAGTGAAACAGAGAATGACACTGTGAGTGAAAGGAAGATAGAATTACAAGTGGAGAGAAACCTGGGTCCTTGGAATGAAGATGATTAATTCACCAGAGTGGCCTTCCGTGAACTATGACCACTGTTATTGTTTCAATTGCCAATCAAAGGCCCATGTGTTTGAATACTCAGTCCTCAGCCAGAGATGCTGTTTTGGTAGACTGCAGAACCTTTAGGTCATAGAGTGAAGTTGGAGGAGATGGACCTCTCCTGAGCTGGCACTGATGGCAAGCCTGGCTTGACTTCAGGTCCAGGGTGTGCTTCCTAATCTTCTGCAGGGTAAAGAAGGCACTTCACTTTCATTATGCTGTGCCTTCGCACTGTGGTCCATTCCAGCCCCTGGGGAGGGGGTCTGAAACAAATCCTTCTTTCTTTCAGTTGCATCTTGTCAGGTGTTCGGGAAAAACCATCAAGTTGAGAAAGTGCCGAGAATGGCAATGAATCCCTTAGAAAGAAGACTCCATAAAGAGACAAAGGCCTCATGCCTTAGGCAATGATATAAACCAGGACTTAATGCTAGTTAATATTCTTGCTGATGTGACCAAACATACCTGACAAAAAGCAAATGAAGGAAGGGGCAATTTATTTTGGCTCAAGGTTTGAGGTGACACAGTCTACCATGATGGTATAAGTTGAGTTACAGGTGGATGGTGTGGCTTGATGGTAAGAGTGTGCTGCCCCAACTTGTTAACAGTTCAGTGGGCCAACTAGCAGCAGAAACAGTAAGCAATCTAGCCTGGACTTTCTCCTCTCCCCTTCATTTTTCCAAGCCTCAGACAACTGTTCATGGGGTAGCATCAACCACATTCAGGGTGGATCTTCCCTTCCTCAGCTAAACCATACCCAAACACCCCCACAGAAATACACAGAAGTGTCTCCTAGGTAATTCTAAATCCTCACAAGCTGGCAATAATGATTAATAATTACAGAAATCAAAAGGAAAATCTGAATTCTAACTTATGTAGTCAAAATAAATGATAAAAACTGATGGATTTATAACTGAGAGAAGCAAAATCTGACATGCTGTGTATATGGCTTAGATATTCCTATTAGTGATGGCTTTTAAATTTAATTTTTTTCTTTCATCACATTCTATGTAGAAAATTTGTTGGATGTATTTATTAATTCTGCTAACTGATTCACAACCTCTTCTCTATAATATTTATTCATATATGTTTGCTACAGACAATGGTAGTTTGTTTCTTAATTTGCAATGTTAAACAGTATATTTATGTCTATTTTCTTATTGTATTGATTGGGACTTTCAGCAAAAATATTGAGTAGATTCTATGATGGAATGCATAGCATCTTATTACATTCCTGATTTCTGGAGGAGACTTTTAAAATTCACCATTGAGTATGTTAAATACGTTTTATGTATACTTATTTATGTAAAGATATTACAGGTTATATTGTGGAAATGCCCCCCCCCCATTTTGTCTGTTAGCTAGGAATGTAGATGAAGCTTATCAAACACATTGTTTATTTCTATTAAGATAAAAACATTAACTGCTGTATATTTTGCATTGCTTTTGTTTGTTAACTGTTTGGATTTCTATTCAATTGATTTTTGTATTTTGATATTTATCCACTGATTGTTTATATAGTTCAATGAGGCCGCATTGCTATATCATACTTTTAACATTCTGTGAGGCCCAAATGGATGATAATTTCTTTGGAATTTTGCATTTATGTTGGTAAGAGATTGGTGTATAATTTTTATTTTTTATAATGTCCTCATCTAGTTTTGATATCAAGATTTTATTGGCCTTATAAAATGACTTGAATAATTCATTTTTCTTTTACCTTCTCTTTTGTCAAGGCACTTTTTTTTTAAAGGATTGGATCTTCCTCTAGCATGACTGACAGAAAGTTTCCCTCTAAATGCAGAAATTATCAAAAGACAGTGATAAGCTGATGATGAGATGACGTGATGTAGGAAGAACGCGATACGATGTAATACAAAGGTAGAAGTCAGGAAGGACAAGGACTCACAGTCAACCCAAGCCAGAGCTTATGGAAAACAAAGGGCAGAGGAAGAGCAATGTACTATATACTTCCTTTGGGTAAATTTGGACTTGGAGCCTCCCACTGAGAAAGTCAGAGTTTTTAGTGAGGGGAGAGCAATACAGCTAGAATCTGTAGTTCCTAGCTAAAAGTGAGAGAAACATGCATGTATTTTCTGATAATTTCCAAGAGGAATGCAGGTCTAAATAATAGCAGTAATAAATAACATTGCTCATTGAGCTATGTTATTCAGTTTTCTGGGTTGAAAATAGCATATGTTCTTTATCAAATTTCAGAATTTACCATGAAATTAAAATGGTAACAATGGGACATGCTGTTATAGCCTTTGCCGAGATCAATACACTCAGAAATTATTTGTAATGTAAATTGTCAAAACTACTTTGGAAAGAAATATGGAAGAGGGTTGAGAAAAATATATACAATCCCATAAAAATCCCATTTCTGTGAATTTAAAAAAAGGATCCCAGTATCAAACCACTATAGATTTAAAGATGCCATTGAAATTCCATTTACAACACTAACAACAGAAATGTAACAATTGCACCACTTCCAATATGATAATGATGGCTGATAACAATTAATTGAATATTCAAAATGGAAAATAGAGTGGTTTTATAATGTTCTTGACGTAAAAAAAAAATGATGTGTGGCTGAGCAGATATCTATAAGTAGTTCCCAGAACCAGTGCTGGATATATGAATTCCAATGTAATACTGCTCTGTAAACATGCCTAATATTACATATTAATTAAAATTATTATATTTTCAAAAAGGTGTGATCCTGATCAAACCGAGGATAAAGCATTAGTTCTCATAACTGGAGAAACATGAGATTTTTAGTTGATCCAGTGCTTATAAGTACAAGCACACCCACATGTTTTTTTTTTTTCCTGGTATGTAAAATTATGTGTGTAGCAGAATAAAACAACAAAGATAAATGAACAGCATATAATGTGTTTGGGAGGTGAAATGTTCTCATTATATTTAGAAATGCATTAATGTTTTTATAATGATGTTCTGTAAAAAATAGCAGATAAAATGGCTATCATTTATTGAGTTCCTATATTATGCTACCCGCTTGCTCATGATGTATCTTCTTGCATTTTTACAACAACCTATAAGGGAGGTACTGCTCAGATCCATCTCTTAATTGAATTTTATTTTTATTTTCAAATTAATACATACACATACTTCAAAAAGATAAAGCAGCATAGTTGTTTACCAAGAATAAAAAGCAATCTTGTACCCCCTTCACTCTAATTCCTTTTAATATTTTAGCAGTTTTTCTTATGAATAACTCATATTTCTAAATCACACCACAGTACTAGCATCTTTAACGTTTTTCACTTTGTTTGACTAACCATTATTGCAAATTCTTTAAAGAGAGGCATTAAATGGATATACCTCGCAAAAAGCTGAAAAGGAGCTATGAAGTTATGAAAGTCACAAGTTGTGAAACTCAGGGAAGAGAGGAGTAGCTCAGACATTCTACTGTATCTAAAATTGTGACAGAACCGTACTATACACACATGTATGGAAAGGTGTGTGGATACTAAGAGACAAGGGGCAAATTGTTTGAAAATCCTACTTTGCAAAAGGAGGAGGACCTAGGAATAGTAAATACAAACATCATTGTATCTATATTAAGAAATTCAGTGGTGTGTGTGTGTGTGTGTGTGTGTGTGTGTGTGGTGTGCATGCATGTGCATGTGCATCAGCACACCTATGAAGGATAGAGGACAACTTTCTTGGTGGCAAACACTTTTTTCCTGCTGAGTCACCTCACCAGCACCAAGAAAATTAACTTCTAATCAAGACCTTTACATGAAGAGACCTCAATGTCTAAATGACTCTATGAGTGAATTCTGTCAAATTTTGGGGGTGTAACATGCCCCCTTCCCAGTCTATTTTTGTTTTCTTTCTTTATTTCATCCCTTTTGCTAATAAGCTTTATACATGTCCAAATCCACCACAGTATCTTCTAGAAAACTCAACCCAACGTCTCCACAAAATATGTGTGCAAATGTTTTCATAGTAGATTCTGTTGTGAGACACAAAAACTAAAATCAATGTAACTTACTATTAGAAAGACAGTGAAGAAATGGGCTTAAATTGATATGAGGGAATGATGAAAATACCACATAAGAATGAAGAAGCATTTCTGACATATGAGACAGCTTAGGTAATCTCAAAAACTATGATGCGAAGCCAAAGACAACAAAATAAAATACATCATTTAATACTATTTATGGAATGCTGTACAATAAACAAAAATAACTTGTAGAAATAGATCTCAGAAGAGTATTGAACCCTAAAGACCTTAGTTAGCTCTCATGAGGGGCTTTCTGAGATAATAAAATGTTCTACCCTTTGTTCACAGCTGTTATCACCTTGTAAAATTCACCAGTGTTCATGCTTAATGTGTCTTTGGTTTTTATTAATTACATTTATTCTTTGGCAATTTCATGCATGCAGATAGTGCATTCTGATGACTATCAATCCCACACACTCTTATGTCCTTCCCACTCCAACCTAACTTCCTTCTCTAGATCCAATAACAGTCAATAGTTAGAGAGGTGGAGCCCTATGAGCCTCTGCCTCATACATGAATAATTATTGATAGGACCAGTCATATTTATGCCTAGTGCAGCTACTGTGAGTTCATGGTTGCAATGGTTATGGCTTGCCCAAAGGTAGCATTTCCACTCTTACGCATCTTCTTGCTCTTACAGTCTTTCTGACCCCTCTTCCATAGTGTTTCCTGAATCTTGGTGGAAGAGGCTAGTATAAACACCTTGTTTATGGATGAGGATTTAATAATTACTTATTATGAGCACTTTGAGCAGCTATGAGTCCCTGTACTCTTCCCTATTCACAGAAATAAGCTTCACTGAGTAAGGCAAAGAGTAGCAATTATCAATGGATACATGAATATTTAGAAATTAGCTTGGGATTTGTGACATTTGAATGAAATATATTGTGTTGTCATGTAGTGTTGCCTGTTTTAGCAATGGGACTTGTATATCTTTCATTGGTTGTAGCTTTTGGTGTGACTACCTGACTCACCCATGATGTGGCCCTTTGAGTCTCTGTTTGCTGTTAATCCCACATGGTTGGTATTTAGACAGCTGGGAGATATTGGAGGTGAAATCTTGGGGTTACTGGGTACTGACTCTTGGTGTGATGGCTGAAGCGACCCCAGCTCAGAGAAGGAAAGATGTGGCCTCTGGTCTAATGAATCATCACTCTGCATGAGTTGAGAGAGGGAAGTGTAGGCTGCCAGTATTGTCAGATGTGTGGTCTCTGATTTGACAAGTGAGCAGGAACTTCAAGCAGATATTGAAGATCTGGGAGTTCAGCTTCATGGAATCTGGTGAACTCAAATCTAAGAAGGAGAGAGACATGCCACACTTGGACTACGTCAGTGAAAATAAAATGACAAAGGGTAATAGGTCATGACCTCTGACCTGGTGAACACAAAGACACTTCATGTTTCATGAGATGGGAATGTTAGGCTTCCAGAGGTAAGTATGGGTGTGGCCTCTCATCTGGGGAGTGAAGCCCTGTGACATGGAATGTTAGTATGACAGAGGCCTGAAAATAGAACCTGTAAGCCAAAGAGCAAACTCCACTGAGGCTCTGGGGAACAGGTTGAATATGGGTCCTCTGCTTAAAGTACTGGAGAAAGAAGATGTGACTTTAACCTGGGTAGTGATTTCTGCTAAAGACATGACATGCTGATGAATGAGTTCTGAATAAGTCCCCGAGAGGTTGGAGGTTAGAGTGACTGGGGGTGGGTTGAGATTACTCTGCTGGGTCTTAAAGTGTAGGGAATTACCTATACATAGTTCTAAGACATGGAGAGCTAGGGTGCCAGCGAGAGGAATGTGACATCTAATCTGGGGAGTGAGCTCTGCTTAGGCCCAGAGACAGGGGAGAACTAATTCCATGCTTATCTTGAGATGCTAGGTTTAGGCAAGAGAAGAAAGATACGGCCTCAAATAGGAGATAGGACATGAATTTAGTTACCAATATGAAAGGCAAGATTCCTGGAAAACATGACATCAAATGGGGCTAAAGAACCTGCTTGAGTCTTCTTCACATCTAGTCCCTTGTCCAATCTAGGGAGTAAAGGAAGTCACCTGCTTTCCATATCCTAAGGCTTCCATCTGAGTTTCAAGCAAGCTTGCTTTCATCAAACCAAAGAATGAAATGCAGGGAGAAGCCTGGGTGCTTTTTGTCCCACTTCCCTTCTCATTTTATTTGACACCCTCATATTCAGCAGCAGGTATGACATCATACAATACCATCACACATAGCACAGGAGCTCAAGAGACCCCTCTACCACATGACTGCACCCCTAGACTCCTCTTGCTCTATGTCCCTCCAGTGCTGTGCTTGTGTCCGCCCTTGTGTCCCCCCAACCCTGCCAAGTCAGTTCTTGTGTTCCCTCACCCCTGCCAGGTCAGTTCTTGTGTTCCCTCACCCTTGCCAGGTCCAGAACTTCTAACTCACTGCATTGATTTCTCTGTGAAATCCATTTCTCTTTACATTACTGGGCCCATGTGGAAAACCACCATGAGAATTTTGGTTTAAGATTCTGTGACTTTTATTTTTTCCAAGTTTTCCAGATAACCAACAGAGCATTACTCAGAAATGAAAGAAATAGGTATTGTTAATATTATATCAAACAGCACCTTCAAAATAATTCAGGAATTTTTTTGTGGAATAACATTCAGAGAATATAAGAAAGTGGTGTATTGAACCCATTAATAACTTGAAAATGCTTTCTTTTCCAAATAGGATAACCAGGAAGATTATATATTTCCCCTATATTCATTCCATGAGTATATATTGAGCATCTCTGAGGAAAATGACTCCATTCTAGGAGTCATGATTAAATAAAAAATAAAACGTAGCTCTTATAGGGAAATAGCTATAAACTATAGCAATCAAAATAAAATGCCACTTATGCAATAAGATGTTCAAAATGAAAAGTGTATAAACTAGGAAGAAATGCTACCTATGGCTGCAGTGGGATCATCAATGGTGACACAGTATTCAAACTAAACTTTGATGCCTACCCAATAGAAAACAGTGAGAAGTTATTCCAGGTACAAACTCACCATAAAAATCACAGAGATTTGAGAATGTATCATGATACCCTGGAAATAAAAAAGAAAGTAGAAGCAATAGTTTGGGTGAATAAAGAATGCATAAGAAAAAATGTAAGAAATGGGGCTAGTAATAGTCTATGTTGCAAAGAAATGAGCTATCAAGTCATGAAAAGATGTGGAAGAAATTTAAATGTGTATATCTAAGTGAGAAATCTGATAAGCTTAGAAATCTGATAAGACTATGCAGTAGATGATTACAATAACAGAGCAATTCATAAATATCTAAACTACAGAGACAGGAGAAAGATGAATGATTACCAGTTGCTGGGCCATTAGAGGTGTGGAGAGGTGAAATCCATATATAGTTAATGCTCTGAAACTTGTCTGTATGAGGCACAATGGCATGAGCATCTCCTTGAACATTCTTCTAATCCCATGGATCCTAAAGGTAACTGTGGCCTTTGAGTAAAAATGATATATCCATATAGGTTCATCATTTGTAACAAATGGGCCACTCTGGTCAGGGATACTGACAGTGGGTGGCATGCACACGTAGAGAGAAGGGATGGAAGGGCATCCTCTTTACTACCCTTTCTGCTGCTATAAACCCCCAACTGCCTTAAAAAATGTATCTTTAAAATGTTATCTCCAATATCACAAAATGAGCAAGGTAGTAAAAACTGAGTAAGACAGGTTCAAGAAAAGGCCTGGAACTCAAATAGTCTTTGAGTACTTCTATTCTAGCCCACATTTCCACATTGAAAGAAACAACTTAGAAAGCATGCTGCAGGTTTTGGGAATGTTGAAGGCTGGGAGGACTATGAAGGTTCTTAATAGGCCACTGTTTACGTAGTGCTAGGTTCAGGTAGGAGGTCTCCTGGCTATGTCCATAACTATGTATCAAAGACCACCTTGAAATTTGGGGCCATATTGTGCTGATAAATTCTTACAAGACCTGCAGGGATTGCTGTGCTCCTAGCTAGGGGCACTGTATTTAGCTTCAGGGTGTGGGTCATCTCCAGCTTTGCCTCCTTCAGCCACTTGCTTCTCCAAGCTTGTTCATGAAGAAGGTCTAGGGAGTAAGAGTGCCATTACTACACTGGCCAGATGCTACTGCATTCATGAAAGTGGACAGGGTGGAACTCCTGTCTCTCCAAAAACATAATGTGAAGGATGCAAAAAACAAAAACAGCACTATAGGTAGGATATGATTTTTGAGAATATCTTAATGTCTTCAGGACAGAGAATCATTCATTTAATGTGATACATAGAAAGGCAAGATTGATAAAACAAAATATGCTAAAAATTAAGTATTCCCACCAATAAGAGACCCCACTAGTTAGAAAAAAAAAGATCCCCAAAGAGAAAACAAACTCAATAGAATAGCTAATGAAGAACATGCTTCAAGACTCTTACAAGGTCTCTCACTCACCAATAGACATAAACAGTACAATAGAAAATTTAAGACATGTGAAAATGTCTGATTAAAAGGAAATTTCAAATGCCTGCCTGTATGAAAATGAAAATATGTTTAATCTCATTATCACTTAGAAGAATGAAAATTTAAACTAGAAAAACATACAAGCACATACCCAACACAACACAAAATTCTTGGCTTTCTCTAATGATTTTCCAAACTCACTTCTAAGTATATTCACTAAATAATTGAGGAACTTTGGGTGGGGTATTAAGAGGCCTGCCAGAGGGTGTTCATTATCAATACATACACAACAGATCCAAACCCAAATGTCTATTAGCAGATGAGTGAATAAACACACTAAATTCATAACATGGCATTCAACACATGGGCAAATACTAAGTGAAACATGGGCCCATGTACCAGAGCATGGAGCATCCATAGATGTAAGAAAAAAAGCTCAATTTAAAAATAATGCATGCTTATTAGTTTTCTTAATAGAATATGTGTATATATATATATATGCACTTTTTTTTACTTAAGAAGACAAATTAAGCAGCCAGTTCATTTCCAAGGTGACTCTGGAGATTGCTATGTGTGTTTTCAAAGATCACAATACTTGTTTTATGCTTCTCTGCATGAATACTTTTTTTTTAAGCAAAATAATTAAAACTACTTTGTCAATCTTGGTACCTTCTTAGGTCCCCTCTCCCAGAAGACCACAGATAGTGGGACATTAAATAATGTACTAGTTTTCTCCAGATTGTAAGAATGTGGGGCTGCAGGTCAGCAGGCTCCTTGCCTCCTGGGGCGCAGGTGGCATTTCCTCAGTGTGTGAGTATGGTGTCCATTTTACCTATTCTTATGAGACACCAGTTATCTTGGATCAGGGGCCAATCTAAGGTCCTCATTTCACCCTAACCTCTTCATCTTTCAAAACAACTACACTCTCAAATCCTGGGGGTTTGGGTTTTGACATATGAATTCAGAGGACACCATTTAGCCTATAACTGTACCTAAAGCTCCCTGACAATGAAAACCATCACTCCCAGGCACTTCTCAGAGTGAACTTTCCTTGCCATGACTCTGAGCCTGTGTTATGGTTGTTCCTGGTGACATGTTTATTAGACACCAGGCTAATATGTATCACCTTCAGTAAATCTTTTAATCATACTAGCAGCACGCAGTTTGTTACTTTTCCCATTTCGCAGGTGGCACAACTGAGACACGAGGGTTTTGATTGTTTTCTGCAAGATTACACAGATGGGGACCATGTGTCTGGCACTTGAATGAAAATGATCAGACTTCAAGGTAATTTCCCATCCTGGTTCACTGTGCTTAATCCTCAAGTAGAGACCCAGGAGAAACTTTGAAGGACAAGGACACTCGTGTGTGTGTGTGTGTGTGTGTGTGTGTGTGTGTGTGTGTGTGTGTG